>CATIWR010117860.1:0-15039 GCA_949677035.1 Omphalea diandra | reverse complement strand
ATTTCTAGTGGATCACATGTTTTCAAAATTTTCTCATACTTATCCTTGCTAACTCATAATTCGTGGTCGCTATTTATTTTTCACAGTCGCAAATTGCAAGTTAACTTTACTCGGCTGTCAAATGTCAAATCGCGGTCGTGAAAGTTGTTCTCCATCGCGAATTTTGGTCAGTCTTTCAAAAATATAACTGTTGACGCGCTGTTTCCCGAGGAAAATTTATCCGTTACTCACATTTTTTGAAATTCACGGTCGCGACTTCCAATTTTGCAGACGCGAATTAAAGTAACCATTTAGGCAATTAAGTGATTTGATTGCCAACCATTTTCTCTCTTCATTTAATTCATTTTTAGCCGTTTATGACCCTTTTTGCACCCTTTCAAGCTTATAAATACCCCTTTCAATAATGTTTTTCTCACTTCACTTCCAAACACTTCATCTCTCTCTAAAATCTCTTAAGCTTTCTTCCTCTCTTTTGCAATGGCTCCCAAGAAATTCTCCAAGGCTGACAAAGGCAAGGCTGTGGCTTAGTCCTATGTACCTCCTACCCTCCATCTCATGAAGGGAATCACCAAGGAGGAAAAGGAGAGATTCAAAGCGAACTCCTCTAAAGTGATTCTGTCGAAGAAAATCCCATCAATCTTCATGCTAGAGACATTGGACATCAATGCGGAGATCCATGCCTTTCTCTCCAATCTAGGCTGGAATGAATTCATCTTTCGAGATGAAACAGGATACGAGGAGATAGTGCACGAGTTCATGTGCACCATGTAACTCAGCCGAAAAACCAATTCGAGAGCTGACCAATATGGGTTGGTGTTTCGGGCCTTTGGCGACCCCTTCTACAGCACCTTCAACCAATTATCCTCACTTTTCAACTTACAAGTCGGAGAACATATCCCATTCATCATCTCCGCACTCAACATCATCTACTCCAAGTTTTGGTTGGAGATATCCATTGAAACCAAACACGACCCCCACTCCTCCTTATCAAAACATATAAAAACCCTACCTCTGTGGATCCTTCATCGCATCATCACCTTCTCAATCAATGCAAGAGGTGATGGTAATGAGAAGGTTTCACAGAAGGACTTGGCATTTTTATTTTGCCTTGTTAAAAACCAACCTATTCAAATCGATCGTTACCTTGTGGATCAATTGATCCATATGAGTACTAAACCCAAAAGCCAGTTCCTCTTGCCCTCTCACATAATAGCCATCCGCCGCTTTGTTGGAGCACTTGATGAGGAGAAGGAAAAATTCCTAACCAAGAAGCTCCTTCCCTCTCAAAACTTCCTCGACCTAACCTACCTCATCAACACTAAGGCAATCCATCCGGACACTTATATCTACACCCTTGGTGCCATCAGAGCAAAAAAAATGGAAATCTCCAAAGCTTCCAAGCGAAAGAGGCTTCAAATCGAAGAAGGCAACATTCAAGTCCTTCCTCCTCAACCGAAACCAAAGTCCAAGTTATCTTTTGCCACCATTGATCACAAGTTGGACATGCTTATGAGGATAATGAAGAGAAGGTTCTTTTTCCTTTCTCATCTTCATAGTGACATGGTGGATCTCCAAGAGAAACTAGGAGTTCCTTCTTGCCATCTTTCAGACTTCACTGAATTTGAGGATATGTAAGATGGAGATGGCAATGAAGATGACGTAGAGGATGAAGACTGAGCGGAGGGAGAACAACAAATGCCCGATACACCATCTTTTGGAGATGATTCTCCACTACTTTAGAATATGGATCTTTTGTATTTATTTTCACTTTCCTTATGTTTTTTTAAAAATCTTGTGATCCCACAGTTGTGAATATAAATAAATAAAACTTGTTTCTTTGCAAACATTGCTATCTTATGTGATTGTTGCTTATTCTTTCTTCATTGCATTATGTTTATTACCTATGAATTCTTATGCATGACTTTCATTTTCTTTCTTTCTTTTCCTTAGATACCCTCTTTTTGATATTGCCAAAGGGGGAGAAATTGTGAAAGGGAGAAAATAATAACTTGAGAACAACTATAACATAAGTTGAGGGGGAGCAATATACTTATTATTTTATCAACTTCACTTTTGATTGAATGAATGTTATACTTAGTAAATTTTGTCATAAGCATTCATTAAATCATATTACAATCCAACTTCACTTTTTCTTTTTAGGATCAATCTAAGTTGTCAAAATCAAAAAGGGGGAGATTGTTTGACTAGGGTAGTCAACCCTAAGTCTTGGGCCTCTTTTGATCTTGATAAAGGGGATTGATCATTTTTAATGTTTCTATTTAGTGTTGTTTTGCAGTTTTTGTGAAATTCTTTAAGTTAGAAGTTCGATAGAAATCTTAATCTTCAAAGTATGTGAAGTAACCTCTAAATCATGACCGCAATCCAAAGATTCGCGACCGCAATCCATTAGAAGACTTGCTAGAAGTTCAGACAGATGAAATCACAGAGTAGTTCTTGATCGTGATTCATCTAAAGGAAGAACTCTAAAAGTGATAAATGAATTTGCGGTGTAAAGCTTGCCTCAGTAGCGACCGCGAATTTCGAAGTAACTCAAGATGTAATCAAGTCCACAATCACAACTTGACAAGTGTCCCAGGTAACCGTTGGAAGTCAAAAATCAAGAAGGGAACTTATTGGTAGCAGCCGCAAACCCAAAAGGGGATTGATCATTTTTAATATTTCTATTTAGTGTTGTTTTGCAGTTTTTATGAAATTCTTTAAGTTAGAAGTTGGATAGAAATCTTAATCTTCAAAGTATGTGAAGTAACCTCTAAATCATGATCGCAATCCAAAGATTCACGACCGCAATCCATTAGAAGACTTGCTAGAAGTTCAGATAGATGAAATTGCAGAGTAATTCTTGATCGTGATTCATCCAAAGGAAGAACTCTAAAAGTGATAAATGAATTCGTGGTGTAAAGCTTGCCTCAGTAGTGACCGCGAATTTCGAAGTAACTCAAGATGTAATCAAGTCCATAATCACAACTTGACAAGTGTCCTAGGTAACCGTTGGAAGTTAAAAATCACGAGGGGAACTTATTGGTAGCAGCCGCAAACCCAAAAGAAGAAGATGAACACTTTTGGCAGAAGAATTTGCGTCCAGAGTCGCGTCTTGTACAACATAAATCGCGACCGCTACTTTTAAGAGCAGGTGAAAGGCAACGACTATATTTTCCTGATGCACTAATCAAAAGTTGCCACGTGGACTAGCTGTTAGACACAAACAGGGTTTTTCTTATGAAATTTGGAATTCGCGACTGCGAATATGTAGTACGACCGCGAAATGATGGTCAAGCATTTAATGCGAAAATCTGTCTAGCACACTTTGATGATTTTGTACCAGTTTTATTACAACGTCTCTTTGGTGGGTAGAGGCTATAAATACCTCACCAAACATATGTAAATGCAAGATAATTAATAAGTTTGTACCCAAACTCTTACAATTTTGCTACTCACTCTTTGTTATTCTTTAAGTCATTGTTGGGTGTGAGCAAAAACACCATCTGTAATAGGTTATAGTGTGAGCCTGTTAAAACACTAAGAGAGATTATTGTGTGAGCCTATTAAAACACGAGTTGTAAAGGTTGTTGTGTGAGCCTGTTAAAACACAAGTTGTAAAGGTTGTTGTATGAGCCTGTTAAAACACAAGTTGTAAAGGTTGTTGTGTAAGCCTAAAAACACAAGTGTAAAGGTTGTTGTGTGAGCCTTCAAAACACAAGTGTAAAAGTTTGGTGTTAGCTTGAAAACACCTTTGAAAGATAGTGGAAAACCCAATTTTGAAGAATTGGGGAGTGGACATAGGGTAAATTACACTTGAACCACTATAAATCTTGTGTTCCTCTCATCTTATTTTTTCTCTTTCTTTCTAATTTTTAACTTTTATACACCAATTCAACCCCTCCACCCTCCCCCTTCTTGGTGCTTAGGGCCAACAAGTGGTATCAGAGCCTCACTTTACAATCAAACCTTCATTAAGTGAACAAAGATCATGGCATAAGAGAGAATCCACTCACAACTCAAGTCATACTTTGATGAAACAGACTATACTCATTGGAAGTATAGGATGGAGATCTATCTTGACACAGATGTGGTGGACCTTTGGGATGTGGCCATCAAGGAATGGAAGCCACCCACCAGGGTTCTGGATGGTAATGAAGAATTAATCCCAAGGGACGAATGGGTTGAAGCACACCGGAAATCAAATGGCAAGAACAAAAGAGCAATGGTCATTCTTCTAAGCTCAGTCTCTAGAGAAAAGATTGGAAGAGTGCAACACTGTCAAATAGCTCATGTCATTTGGAAGACTCTAGAGAACTATCATGAAGACACAACTTTAGTCAAGTCAAGCCGTTTAGAAATGTATGTCACCGAATGAGAACTCTTCATGATGAAAGACAATGAGAGCATTACAAAAATGACAAACAGGTTCTTGTCCATTGTCACCAATATGAAGAAATTTGGAAGAACTCTTACTATCTATGAGGTAAACACAAAAATCCTTAAAACTCTACCTCTAGATAAATTTGGTGCTAGAGTTTGTAGCATATAAGAGTCAAATCCGAAAATTTAAAAGGTTCTAACCGATGTGTTGATAGGCAAACTCTTAACTCATGAGTTGGCCTTGCAAAAAGATGAACAAATGAAGAAGCTAAAAGGCCAAGGAGACAAACTGAAGAAAAAAAGAAAAACCATGGCTCTCAAAGCTTCAATAAAAGAGAAGGAGGTAGAGATCACCTCAAGTGATGAAGAAAGTGACAAGGAAGAGGAGGAGCTAGCAATGCTCTCAGGGAGGACAAAGGAGTTGATCAAGAGAAGAAAGGAAAGAAAAGGCTTCAAGAAAACATCTCTTAATCTAAGAGAGAAATCCAACGAAGTCACTTGTTATGAATGTGGCAAGCAAGGTCACATCAAGTATGAATGTCCCAAATTAAAGAAGAAGAAGAGATGGGACAAGGAGAGGAAGAAAAGTTTTTCAGCAACTTGGGATGATAGCTCAAGTGAAGAAAAAGAAGAAGGAGAAGTTGCCAACATATGTTTCATGGCACAAGAAGATCTTTCAAATGAGGTAAGTACTTCTTCTTATTCTAATTCTGATTTTGAATTTGATGAGATAGAAGAAGAGCTTCTAGAGGCTCTAACCAAGAGGTGTGACAAGTACAAGTCACAAGTAAAAACTTATAAAAAAAGGTGCTCAAAATTAGAAGATGAATATAAGACTCTTAGTGATCTTGCAAATGAGTTGAGGACTTCTAATAAAGAACTCAAAAATTCAATAGAAAGACTTTCCACTTCATCTTCTTCTATGGCTTCATCAAGGAAGGAAAATGACACTCTTAAAGGAGAAGTAATTGAGCTTAGAAGCTCAATCTCTAAGTTCCATAAAGGAAAAGAAGCTTTGGACACATTGATTATGTCACAAAGACCACTACTAGTTAGACATAGTTTAGGCTTCAATGGAGCCTCCTCATCATCCCAAACTACATTTGTTAGAGCTTCACAACCTCAAACCTCAAGCATTAAGGTAATTGGGAAGAAAAGTGCTCCTAGCACTAAGCCTTTTATGCCTAAGGGCAAAAGGAAGGCTCCTCAAAGCTCTAAAGTGAAGACTCAAAGAGCTAACCATGTCTACATTTACAACAAAAAGCATGGTCATCCTCATAAAAAATCTTCTACTTTTACTCATCATACATTTTCATGCATCCATTCATATGACCATGGTATGAGAAGGCCCCCTCCTCATACTAAATATATGCAAAGGAGAAAAACTCTTAAGTCTAAACTCCAATGTTATTATTGCATGAAATATGGGCATATTAACATTCATTGTTTCATTAGGAAGGCTCACCTCAAATTAGAGGACCCTTCAACCTCTAACCCCCCAAGACCCAAGTATGCTTAGGTACCTAAAAAAGGGTAACTCACTTTTGTTGTGTAGGGAGATATGGCAACCACCAAATCAAGCAATTGGCATGTGGATAGTGGATGTTCCAAGCACATGATTGGAAATAGAAAGCTATTCACGACATTGAAAGAAAAAGAGGGTAGAGATGTCACATTTGGTAACAATGCCAAGGGTAAGGTAATTGACATTGGAACCATTGGTAAGAACGGATGTCCTTTAATTGATAATGTTCTTTTAGTTAGTGGCTTACAACATAATTTGTTAAATGTAAGTCAATTGTGTGACAAAGGTAATAAGATCACATTTGATCCTAGAGAATGGCAAGTCACCACTTTGGTGGATGATGAAGTCATTTTCAAGGGTGAAAGGAAAGACAATACCTACTCAATTGACTTAGACAATTTGGCTAACTAATCTTTTGAGTGTCTTATGTCTTTGAGCAATGAAGCTTGGTTGTGGCATAGAAGGCTTGGACATGCAAGCATGGATCCTCTTCAAAGTCTATCCAAAGGAAAGTTAGTGGAAGGGCTTCCCAAGCTAAAATTCTCCAAGGACAATACATGTGGTCCATGCCAAATGGGAAAGCAATACCATGCCTCTCATAAAGCCAAAAATGTTATAAGTACATCTAAACCACTTCAACTTATCCATATGGACTTAATAGGACCTACTAGAAGTGCTAGCTTAGGTGGAAAATATTATGCACTAGTCCTTGTAGATGACTACTCTAAGTTCACATGGGTATCTTTTCTAGCTCATAAGAATGATTCTTTTGATGCTTTCAAAAGTTTTGCAAAAAGAGTTCAAAATGAAAAGGTTACTTCATATCTTCTATTAGAAGTGACCATGGAAAGGAATTTCAAAATGAATCATTTGAAAATTATTGTTTGGAGAATGAAGTTTTTCACAATTTTTCAACTCCTAAAATATTACAACAAAATGGTATTGTAGAGAGGAAAAATAGAACTTTGGTAGAAATGGTTAGGACAATGCTCAATGAGTGTTCCTTACCAAATTACTTTTGAGTCGAAGCCATTAATACCTTATGTTATATTGCAAATAGAGCTTTCAAAAGACTCATTCTCAATAAAACTTCTTATAAGCTTTGGAATGGTAGAAAACCCAAAATTTCATACCTAAGAGTATTTGGATGTAAGTGTTATATTTTGAACACCAAGGATAATCTTGGAAATTTTGATTTCAAAACTAATGAAGGAATCTTCTTAGGTTATTCCACCACAAGTAAAGCATATAGAGTCTTTAACAAAAGTACAATGGTAGTTGAAGAATTTATGAATATTGTTTTTTATGAATCTAGTAAACTTGATATTAGGAAAGGTATTTTTGTTGATGATCTTGTAGGTGATCTAGAAAAGCTGAAATTGGATGATTTTACAAGAAGAGTTGATAAAGAAAAGGAAGAAGGTGATTAATCAAGAATAGATGAAGACCAACATCAACATCAATAAGAAATTAAGCCAAAACAAGATCTATCCAAAGATTGGAGATTCTCCAAGTATCACTCTAAGAACTTAATCATTGGTGATACTTCTAAGGGTGTAAGTACTAGATCTCAACTCTTAGATAATAATCTTGCATTTGTTTCTCAACTTGAGCCAAAGTTAATTGATGAGGCTCTTAATGATGAGTGTTAGGTACTTGTTATGCAAGAAGAACTCAATCAATTTGAGAGAAACAAGGTATGGGAACTTGTTCCTAGGCCTAAGGAACATCCAACTATAGGTTGTAAGTGGGTGTTTAGGAACAAGTTCGATGAACAAGGTTTCATTACTAGAAACAAGGCTAGATTGGTTGCCAAAGGATACAACCAAGAAGAAGGAATAGATGATGATGAGACCTTTCCCCCATTGCAAGACTATAGGCCATTAGGATTCTCTTAGCTTTTGCATGTCATATGAATTTTAAACTTTTTCAAATGGACGTGAAAAGTGCTATTTTGAATGACATCATAGAGGAGGAAGTCTATGTTGAACAACCTCCTAGTTTTGAGTCTTATTATTTTCCAAACCATGTTTTCAAATTAAACAAAGCCTTATATGGATTAAAATAAGCTCCAAGAGCTTGGTATGAAAGGCTTAGTTCTTTTCTCTTGACAAATGATTTTGAGAAAGGAAAGGTGGACACCACACTATTTGTCAAAAAACACAAGCATGATACATTAATCGTTCAGATCTATGTTAATGATATTATCTTTGGTGCCACTAATAAATCTCTTTATAAGGATTTTGCTAAGTGTATGACTAGAGAATTTGAAATGAGCATGATGGGAGAGCTTAAATTCTTTTTTAATCTATAAATCAAGCAATCCAAGGAAGGGATCTTCATCAACCAAGCCAAATATACAAAGGAAATGCTAAAGAAATTCGAAATGGATGGTTGCAAAGTAGCTAAAACTCCAATGAGCAGTACCATCAAACTAGATACGGATGAATCGGGTAAAGAAGTAGATGAAAAGAGATATCGAGATATGATCGGATCTCTACTCTATCTTACTACTTCTAGACCGAATATTATGTTTAGTGTTTGCATATGTGCTAGGTTTCAATCTTCCCCTAGAGAATCTCATTTGAATGTTGTTAAAAGGATCTTTAAGTATTTGCATGGCACAACACACTTAGGATTATGGTATCCTAAGGATTCTTCATTTAGTCTCATAGGGTATTCTGTGGATTATGCAGGTAGCTTGCTAGATAGAAAAAGCACTTTCAGAACTTGTCAATTCATAGGTGAATGCCATGGTTTAGTAAAAAGCAAGTATTGGTTGCCTTATCTACCGCGGAAGTCGAGTATGTGGCAGCGGGTTGTCGTTGCACCCAAGTTCTTTGGATGAAACAACAATTGAAGGATTTTGGCAAAATAGTTGATCATATTTTCATCAAATGTGATAACACAAGTGCTATTAATCTTTCTAGAAATCCCATCCAACACTTTAGGAGTAAGCTCATAGATATTAGACACCATTTTCTTAGAGATCATGTGCAAAAAAGGTGATGTTGTATTAGAATTTATTGACACAAATCATCAACTTATAGACATTTTCACTAAACCTCTAAATGAAGAAAGGATGAACTTCATTAAGAGAGAATTAGAATGTTTGATGAAAGTTCCCTAAAGTGAAAACTTTGATGCTATGACTGATTGTTATGTAAGTTATGCATGAGTGATGATTGTATGAATAGGTTTATTATTTATTTCTAGTGGATCACATGTTTTCAAAATTTTCTCATACTTATTCTTATTGACTCATAATTTGCAGTCATTATATCTTCTTCACGATCGTGAATTACAAGTCCACTTTACCCGGCTGTCAAATATCAAATCGCGATAGCGAAAATTGCTCTCTTCCGCGAATTTTGGTCAGTCTTTCAAAAATATGATCGTTGACTCGTCGTTTCTTGAGGAAAATTTATCCGTTACTCACATTTTTCGGAATTCGCGGTTGCGATTTCCAATTTCGCGGATGCGAATTAGAGTAACCGCTTAGGCAATTAAGTGATTTGATTACCAATCGTTTCCTCTCTTCATTTAATTCATTTTTAGTTGTTTATGATAGTTTTTGCACCCCTTCAAGCCTATAAATACCCCTTTCAACAGTGTTTTCCTCACTTCACTTCTAAACATTTCATCTCTCTCTAACATCTCTCAAGCTTTCTTCCTCTCTTTTGCAATGGCTCTCAAGAAATTCTCCAAGGCTAACAAAGGCCAGGCAGTGGCTCAGGCCTCTGCACCTTCTGCCCTCCATCTCATGAAGGGAATCACCAAGGAGGAAAAGAAGAGATTTAAGGCGAACTCCTCCAAAATGATTCTACTGAATAAAATCCCATCAACCTTTATGCTAGAGACATTGGGCATTAATGCGGAGATCCGTGCCTTTCTCTCAAATCTGGGCTTGAATGAATTCATCTTTCAAGATGAACCAAGATACGAGGAGATAGTGCACGAATTCATATGCACCGTGTAACTCAGCCGAAAATTCTATTCGAGAGCTGGCCAGTATGCGTTGGTGTTTCGGGCCTTCGGCGACCCTTTCTATATCACCTTCGACCAATTATCCTCACTTTCAACCTACAAGTCGGAGAACATATCCCATTCATCATCTCCGCACTCGACATCATCTACTCCGAGTTTTGGTCGGAGATATCCATTGAAACCAAACACGACCCCCGCTCCTCCTTATCCAAACACATAAAAACCCTACCCCTGTAGATCCTTCATCGCATCATCACCTTCTCAGTCAATGCAAGAGGTAATGGTAACGAGAATGTTTCACAGAAGGACTTGGCATTTTTATTTTGCCTTGTCAAAAACCAACCTATCCAAACCAGTTGTTACCTTGTGGATCAATTGATCCACATGAGTACTAAACCTAAAAGCCAGTTCCTCTTGCCTTCTCACATAACAGCCATCTATCGCTTTGTTGGAGCACTTGATAAGGAGAAGGAGAAATTTCTCACCAAGATGCTCCTTCCCTCTCAAAACTTCCTCGACTTAACCTACCTCATTAACGCCAAGGCAATCTATCCGGACACTTATATCTACACTTTTAGTGCCATCGGAGCAAAGAAGATGGAAACTTCCCAAGCTTTCAAGCGAAAGAGGCTTCAAATCGAAGGAGGCAACATTCAAGTCACTCCTCCTCAACCGAAACCAAAGTCCAAGTTATCTCTTGCCACCATTGATTGCAAGTTGGACAAACTTATGAGGATGATGAAGAGAAGGTTCCTTTTTCTTTCTCATCTTCATAGCGACATGGTGGATCTCTAAGAGAAACTAGGAGTTCCTCCTTGCCATCTTCCGAACTTCACCAAATTTGAGGATAAACAAGATGGAGATGGCAATGAAGATGACATAGAAGATGGAGACGAAGCTGAGGGAGAATAACAAGCACCTGATACAACATCTTCTGGAGATGATTCTCCACTACTTTAGAATATGGATCTTTTGTATTTATTTTCACTTTCCTTATGTTTTTTTTTTTTTACAAATCTCGTAATCGCATAGTTGTGAATATAAATAAATAAAACTTGTTTCTTTGCAAACATTGCTATCTTATGTGATTGTTGTTTATTCTTTCTTCATTGCATTATGTTTACTCCCTATGAATTCTTATACATGAGTTTCATTTTTTTCTTTTCCTTATATACCCTCTTTTTGATATTGCCAAAGGGGGAGAGATTGTGAAAGGGAGAAAATAATGAATTAACTTGAGAACACCTATAGCATAAGTTCAGGGGAGCAATATACCTATCATTTTATCAACTTCACCTTTAATTAAATGAATGTTATACTTCGTAAATTTTGTCATAAGCATTCATTAAATCATATTACAATCCAACTTCACTTTTTCTCTTTAGGATCAATCTAAGTTGTCAAAATCAAAAAGGGGGAGATTGTTGGACTATGGTAGTTAATCCTAAGTCTTGGGCCTCTTTTGATCTTGACAAAGGGGATTGATCATTTTTAATATTTCTATTTAGTGTTGTTTTGCAGTTTTTGTTAAAGTCTTTAAGTTAGAAGTTGGATAAAAATCTTAATCTTCAAAGTATGTGAAGTAACTTCTAAATCGTGATCACAATCCAAAGATTCATGACCGCAATCCATTAGAAGACTTGCTAGAAGTTCAGACAGATGAAATTGCAGAGTAATTCTTAGCCGCGATTCATCCAAAGGAAGAACTCCAAAAGTGACAGACGAATTCGGGGTGTAAAGTTTGCCTCAATCGCGACAACGAATTTTGAAGTAACTCAAGATGTAATCAAGTCCACAATCACAACTTGACAAGTGTCCCACGTAACCGTTGGAAGTCAAAAATCGCGAAGGGAACTTGTTGGTAGCGATTGCGAACCCAAAAGAAAAAGATGAACACTTTTGGCAGAAGAATTCGCATCCAGAGTCGCGTCCTGTATAACATAAATCGCAACCACTACTTTTGAGAGTAAGTGAAAGACAATGACTATATTTTCCTGATGCACTAATCAGAAGTTGCCATGTGGACTAGTCGTTAGACACAAATGGGGTTTTCCTTATGAAATTTGGAATTTACGGCCGCGAATATGTAGTAGCGACCGCGAAACGATTGTCTAGCATACTTCGATGATTTTGTACCTATTTTATTCTAACGTCTCTTTGGTGGGTAGAGGCTATAAATACCTTACCAAACATATGTAAATGCAAGAGAATTAATAACTTTGTACCCAAACTCTTGCGATTTTGCTACTCACTCTTTGTTATTCTTTAAGTCATTGTTGGGTGTGAGCATAAACACCATCTGTAATAGGTTATAGTGTGAGCCTGTTAAAACACTAAGAGAGGCTGTTGTGTGAGCCTGTTAAAAACACAAATTGTAAAGGTTGTTGTGTAAGCCTAAAAACATAAGTGTAAAGGTTATTGTGTGAGCTTTCAAAACACAAGTGTAAAAGTTTAGTGTTAGCTTGAAAACACCTTTGAAAGATAGTGGAATACCCAATTTCGAAGAATTGGGGAGTGGACGTAGGGTAAATTACACCCGAACCACTATAAATCTTGTGTTCCTCTCATTTTATTTCTTCTCTTTCTTTCTAATTTTTAACATTTATACGCCAATTCAAACCCCCCCCCCCCCCTCCCTTTTTGGTGCTTAGGGCCAACACTATGTAACTGTAAATTGAAAATTTTAATATTAAGCGTTATTTAAAAATATTTTTAAATATAGTAATTATTCTTATATATATGTTTTATGAAAAATTGAAAAAGAGTAAATCAACAAAAAAAAAGACAAAAACTAAAATGATAAAATTATATTGCCAAAGATAAAATACTTGCAAAAGTTCTAATCAAGTATGAAGTTAGTCTCAAGAGGATTTAGAGTTTTAGGTTTCACCGCCTCTAATGCTATTAGAGTTTGAAAATTGCATTTAAACCATGAAATATGTTAGGTCCTTGGCTTTGATGGCCATTCTTGGTCTAATGTGGAGTTTATACTCACTCATTTTAATTGCTCGTATGGCCATTCTCCTTGATGTCTGAAGTCAGTGTAGAATCTTTTTCAAATTGATCAATAAGACAATGTAGAATCTTTTTCAAATTGATCAACAAGACAACACACTGGTTTGCTTACAAGTATTTTTAAGCAGCTACCATCACAACATAAGCAAACTTCTCCAATAACGTATATTTCATTTTGATATCTGTATATGTGGAAATTCTTTGTGCTTTCTATATATTAGGATTTCCTATATTGTATCTTTTTGTATTTTCTATATTAGGATTATCTCTTTGTATTTATTATATTAATATTTTATATATGGTATCTTTCTATTTCAGTTTTTCCAATTGGGACTTTTCTCCATTTTATACAATGAATAATATATGCAATTATTTCTAATTTTTATATAATATTAGAGTCTGATTCAAACTCTATTCAACCATTAACGATGATAAGTATCATCAAAGAATGACAACATCACTATTGAATACTTCGAAAAACCAACGAGTAACATGAGCATCGCTAGCTTGTTAACTGCATTGAATATTGCCAACACCTAAAATTTACACCCTATACACAATATTACCAACCGTTACTAACTTATGACTACTAATTGTTTAACAATCAACCTTATCATCATTGTATTAATAGGAACCAATTACTTTATATGGAGAAGGACCATGATCAATGCGTTGAAAGGAAGGAACAAATTGGTCTTTGTAGATGGATCATTAATGAGACTAAGCCCTAGTAGGACATGAGCGTTTGTATGCAAGAAGTGCAATTCCATGGTTATCACATGGCTTAACAATTCTATTATCCTTAAAATACACAGTAGTGTTGCTTTTTATGAAGAAACATATGAAATATGGAGGGATCTTCATGAAAGGTTTGATGGTTTAAATTATATCCACTTGTGCAAAATTCAGGACATGATATATTAAACAAAGTAAAAAAAAAATGTGACCATTTCAAAATACTATACTAAGATGAAATGTTTCTAGGATGAGGTTAATATTGTTTCCAAACAACTGAATTGTTCTTGTGGTGGATTGAAAGAACTACAAATTGAGAGGGAATGAAAATGACTTCATCAATTTTTGTTTAGGATCAACAGGGATAAATTTAAAACCATTCACTTATAAATCTTGAGTATGAACCCCTTTACGACTCATAAAACATGCCTCTTCCTTACTAATGACTAAAAAAACAATTATCCTTTTAGAATAAAAGAGTTCCTATTGAGGCAACAACTTTTGCCATAAAACTAATTCCAATTACTTAGGAAGCACTAATAATTGCACATCACAAGAAGCATGAATCATAGATATGGAACAAAGTAGCAAAACAATTTGTGGGCATTGTGAAAAACTTGGTCATGTGAAAGAATTTTATTTCATTAATAGTATACCTGACTAATAGGGGTACGAAGAGCAGTAGGGGGTAAAAGACACAGTAGGCACCGACAACAAGTTGCAACACATGTTACAATGATAAGGGGAGTTGGTTCCTCGCTTCAACAAATTGGGGATGAGATAGACAATAGCCACAACACTTTTGGGTTGTTTTAAGAACATATTACACAACTTTTATCTCTTCTTAAAGATGAAAAGAAATTGAGTGCAGTAACAAATTTTATTGGTAATGTATATGTTCCTCAAAATTCTTTAGATTAGATTTTTTATTTTAGAGCTTCAAACTATTTGTTCTCTATTGATGCTTGCTTGATAAATTCATAGCTAATAAGTCCTAAGATTCTTATTAGCCTCTCAAATGGTGAAAAGCTTGTTGTTGATTCTTGTGGCATTCTCCATCTTAATCACAAAATAGGACTTAATAATGTGTTATATGTGACATCCTTTACATGTAACCTAATCTCTATAAGTAAAATTACAATGTGTTTAAACTATGTGGCCTTATTTTTCCTTGCCTTTTTATAAGACCTTGTCATGAACAGTTTGATTGGAGTGGGAGAAGAACATAATGGATTGTACTATTTTAAAGGATTATATGTCACACCCCATTAAATCATCATTAATTACTCTAAGTCTATCCATTATTAAAAAAAAAAACCTTAAGTCAATGATCATTTATTTATCATAATCATCTTTCACACAATGTCTCTTGTTCACAACATAGTCATTATTTACAA
>CATIWR010117859.1:0-60440 GCA_949677035.1 Omphalea diandra | reverse complement strand
ATTATTATTTAATTGATTTTATATGAAATTAAAATTTATATAATGATAAATATAATGTTAATACAAACAAATTCTAAAATTATTTTTATATTTGAAATGTTAAAAAAATATATTTATAGATTGATTTATATTTTTTAAATATTAAAATATAACAAAAATATTTTTAAATATATTTTTTAAATTTTGAAATATTATCCGGGAATTATCGAGTGAAAATGAGAACAAATTAAGCAACTTTGGTTCGGTAAGTTCGGTTCGATTTTTTGCCAAATTTTAATAAACCAAATTTTTATTCTTAAAATCTAACCGAACCGGAATTTTTTAAAAAACTTAATTAAATGACTCGATTAAACTGAAATTTATGTGTTTATAAACCGAATTGAATCGATCTTATAAAAAGTTCAGTTCGGTTCGAATTGTTTCAATTAAATTACATGTATTTTAAATTTGGTTCGATTCAAATAGATTTAATTTATTAATTACTTCAGTTAATTCAATTTTTTCTGTTTTCTATATAAAAAATCGAACAAAAAACCTAAAATCGAATTTTTTAAAAAGTATAACTGAATAAACCAATTTTATTAAGAGATCAAACCGAACCGAACCAGCTCGGTTCGGTTAGCTTTTCAGTTTAGTTCGGTTTTTGCTCAGATTCTATAATTTTTGACACTGTCCATGGGCAGGATGATCATTTCCGTAAAATTCCCTCTTTCTTTTATATTTTCTCTCCATTTTGGAAAGAAAATATAAGAGGTAAAATTTATGTTATTTTCTTTCTCCCTCCCATTTTTCTCCCTTTTTCAATCAGGATATTTTATCCTTCCTCTCCTATTTTCCTCTCTCCCTTATTTTACTCTCCCCCAATCACAGGCTTATGATCAAACTTTATATACTAAAAATATGCAAAAAGTGGAAAAACGGACAGGTGGCAATTTGCTATGCTTATACAACGCAAAACTGAACCTCCGCTCGAACTAGTTGCACCATCCAAGTGGCTAAAAGTAGGCAATGATAAGGAGAACTTAAAAGGCTCCTAGGTTCGGTTAACTAAACACTAACTCCTTGGATTAGAAAGGTTAAAATTGGACATGCAGGAACATAGAAGGTATCATGCACACACACGCAAGTGAAATACACAAAAACTATAAAAATACCTTAAACATGATGATGGAGAATAGCAAATAATTGTAAGTTTTCATTAGAAAAGGCTTCAACAAATAATTGGAAGTTTTTATTAAGAAGAGGAAAAAAGGCTTCACCTTTAGCATATAATGCAGTTCTCAGAAGAGGCATTCTGTTTTCCCAACAAATAACACCACCAATTTTTCCAATGGGAGTATCAATAACAGGAATAGTTGATCCATCCCCAAACCCCCAAACCACACGCTCCATCGCAGTAGGCATGAGTTTCCTGTGCTTTCCCAAGTAACGACCTTGAGAATCAAAAAAAAGAATACTACAATACAGAGTATAAGCATCCCTCTCAATCACCCCCATTACCAAATACACCTTATACCTTCCCGCCATCGCCGCCAATCGGTCCACTTCAGGACCTGCAAATTAGTAGGAGAAGGCATGAAAAGACTTAAATTTTAATCAATTACACGGATTATTATCATGAGTTTAGTACCAGGTACATCAATGGCGGTAGCATGATACTTGCGGAAATCCTCTCGTCCTTTGGCGGTACGATCCCCGATAGCAGTGCCGAAATTGGATCCCCGAGGATAACCGCCAATAAACGCTTCGGGAAACACAACCAGCTGGGAGCCGTATCCAGCTGCTTCTGCTAATAATCTTTCCGCCTTATCTGACCGTGATATCCAGAATCTTTAAAAAAAAAAAATTACAGCTGAACAACAACAAAGTTAGTAATTTTATTGCTATTGAGGTTACCAAGAGTAGCGGGAGTGTCGTAGAAGACGGTGGAGGCTTGTACTACCGTGGCTCGGACCGTTGTAGAGGCGGAAGGGTCTGCTCCCATGTCTACTTCCGCGAAAAGAGGGCCGTCGGCCGGTGGAGCTGGTACTAGCGCCATTTTTCCTTCTTCTTGTTTGGTGGAGGAGTGGTTTTGCAAATTTTTATTTATATTATTAAAACTCATAAATGATTTAGCTCAATAATTTCTGCTAATAATCATATGCGCGAGATAATTATTGTAATAAATTTTAAATAAATTTAATATTTTATATTTATTAAAAAATAATTAATTGAATAAATAATTATTATTTAATTAAAAATTATTATTACAAAATAAGATAAATTTTATAAAATTTATAGTTATATAGAAATATAATTTTAGTAAAAAATTATATATTGATTTATATTTTTAATGTTAAGTAGCATAATTTCAAGAGAATGTTTATTAAAATTAAGTGAAATAATTTTTGATAATCAATCAAATAAATAATATTAATTATTTTATAATTAAAAAATTAATAAATAATTACAAATTATAAATTTATATATGGGATTGTTATAACAAATCATTATTTATGGATTCATACATTTAATTTTATGTAGTATAATTTTAAAAAAAAATTTATTAAATTTAAACGAAGTAATTTCTTGTAATATGTTATACTATTTGATAGTTTTTATATACTCAGAATTTGAACAATCAATAAAATTAATTTAAATTTTTGCTTCTTATTTAAAATTATTACGTTTTAGGTTTTTTCTAATTTTCTGCTTATATGTTATTTAAAATTTTTACTTTTTAGATTTTTCTAATTTTCTGTTCAAAATTTTTTAGAATTTTTATTGTTTAAATTTTAAATTTCTTATTTAGAAAGTCTTTTTTTATATAACAATTGATTTTTTAAATTTTTTATTTAGAATTTGTTTGATATGACTGTTTTTTTATAACATAATATAAAATAATGACAGGCGACAATATTATACATAATTATTTGATAAGTCACAAATAATTGTTTAAAACTAATTCTGATACTGAAATTAATAATCTATATTAATTTGCATTTCATCTTTAGTTTATTCTAGTCTACTTCTATCAAAACTTATGTGATGGTAGAAAAAACAGATAGTTGACGATAAATTTGGAAGTCACTTGTATTAAGGTGTTTTATATTGGTTTTTAGTGACTTAAACAAGACTATTTGTATCTATATTAATATATTGATACAAATTAAATTAGGGGCACGTCTAAAGCTACAAAAAAAATGAAAGGAATTATCAAGAAGATCTCATTTAAAAGGAAGAGGACATCATAAAAGTTTTAAAAACTGTCATATTTGTATCTGTCATATTTAGAGCTTCCATATTTAGAGCTTCCATATTAAAATTTGTCTTATTTGGAGTTGTCTTATTTACACTTATCATATTTTGAACTTCCTTATTTGAACTTACCTTAATTGGAGTTGTCTTATTTAGACCTGCATTATTTGGACAATCTTATTCACAAGAGCAAGATGATTATTTCTACATATCAATTTCATGCGTGGATTCTTAAAATGAACTCTACAAGTCCAACTTTTCAAATGGAGCAAATTACACTAAAAATATTTTAGAAGGTTTTGGAAACTTTCAAAAATATTCTAAATATCTTTTGATGAAAGAACAATAATTCTAAAGAAGATATAAGGGGGCGACAATGTATGGAAAGAAGATCATTAAATTCAAGTTAGATATCTTCCAAGATATGCAAAATTTCCAGAATATTCTTTCATTTCTTATATGATCAAATTCTACTTTCTCTTTAGAATAAGATTTCTTTTGTTTCTTGAATTGTAATATTAGATAATATTTAGAAAGTTTGGATGCTCTTCTTGACCAAATTGGCATGAAGTTTTTTCCTATTTTCTTTCTTCTTAATTTCAAGTTTAAGATTAACCATTTTGTTTCTAAATAGATAAGCATTATAATGTCCATAAATACTTTATCTAAATTATATATTTGGAATGAAATTTTGATCAAAATAATTCAAATTTCTTGCAAGAAATTGTTCTTCTCTTTGATTCTTTAAAGAACTTGATGAGATTATTTAAGTGAGGGTTTAAGTAGTTTGCAAACTTGTTTAATTATAAACTTAAAATTGACTAATTCTTTTTAGGTTTGGATATTGAACACCCTTATAAAGGTTGCTAAAAACAGATTTTCTAGAAGTTTAGTTGAGAATTAAAGTTCTTTACTTGATTATTGAATGTTTCTTGAGCAAAGTAACAATATTACAAATCGGTTTGGGATAAATTACCCACGTTCGTATTATATACTAAATGCATTAACAACTTTGGGAAAATAGATGGTAAGGTAAGCTAAGGTTTTCTAAAGTATAGTAATGTAAAGTTTGGTAAGATAAGGTCAATAATTTAATAAGTTAATTACTCTAAACCTCTTGACATTTGTCATATTTAACTATATTGTCCCTCATTTTTCAATATTATACTAAGTCATTCCTCATTTTTGCGTCGTTATACTAAAAAGTCCCTCTGGCTATTAAAAAGCCTTTTTTTCGTTAAATTCATCTGAGTATTGAAATCATTTTTTTAATGTAACAAGACAAACATTAGATATGATTTAATATAATTTAAAAAAGTGAATAATGACTTAGTTAAATATGACAAATGTCAAAGAGTTTTGAGTAATTAACTCAATAAAATACAAAGTTCACTTTTGATCTGATTTTTTTTTACTAACAAATAAAACGACTTTTTTTTTTTTTAATGTTGGAAGGACTTTTTAGTATAACCAAGAACATGAAAGATAACTTAATATAATATTGAAAAATGAGAACAATTTATTTAAAAATGGCAAACGTGAGGGGTTCAAAGTAATTGACTCTAATTTAGCCTTGTCTTGTTTGGGAAGAATGTAAGGTAAAATATGGTTTATAGTCTAAATTGTTTGGTTAGAAGTTAAGTTCGATGAAGGTTTCATATTAAAATTACTAAAATACCCTTTAAATATAGAGGTTCTAAGAAGATAACTAAATAAAAATTATAAAAGTGAAATAAGGATAAAAAAGTCAAAATAGTTAAAATTAAATAAAATAAAAAACCAACCCTCCTCAGCCCACTAAATTCGTGGGTTGAGAAAATAGAGATTTTGAAAGTTTTTTAAACCTTCCAAAAACATTATCCTACCATAGAATTAGCTTTCCAAATAGGATGTGAGTGTTTTTTTAACTTTAAAAAACTCTGCCAACTTTTCAAAAATTTCAATTCAATCAAGGGTAGAGCATGTTTGAAATTGTTACAGTATTATAAGTAATGCAATTCAGGATAATTTATCATTTTATTGTAATTTGGGGTTCTTTTCTTTCTTTAGGTTTGGTGGCTTTGGTTTTTGTTGATATTGGTTGAAGCAATTGATATCTAACAAAGCGACGTTGTTTAAAGGTTTCCAAAAGTAAAAAAGTTCTAATTCTCTATTTCATTTTCACATTTCTTCTGTCCTTGTTGTCAAAAATATTAAGCGAAAGAGTGACCAAGGCAACAACTATAGTAAGAGTAAACAAAGGATGGTGTTGTTTTTCTGAAGCAATAATGCTTCTAGTAGTGTTAAATTTCTATCACATCATCAAAGACCATAATTAGTTATTAAATACATTTTTTTCCTTTTTTTCTTTTTTTCTCTAAACAAAAAAGCTCAATTTTTAGGTGTGTAGATTTCATTATTTTTACACTATCTTTTTTTCAAAAATATTAGTCTTTGATATCTAATTTGTATGAATTTATAAAATAATTTGCACATTGTCTTTATAATTGAAATCCATTAAAGAAAAACCATTTTAACTGGGCTGATTTGTGGGTGTGTAACCTTGTAAATATACAAGTCACTTAAATAAGATAATAGTGAAAATAAATTGTTATGTCAGAGATAGATTGCACAATTACTAAATATTCTATTATTTGGTAATTCAAATTAAAAGAAAATGGACAATAACTAAAATAGCAATACCTAAAGCAATAAAAAAAATTAACTGTGAAAATGTTTATATGTTATGAGTTTCAAGGACTCAGGTTTCACGATAACACCTTCCTATGCATATATGAATAGATTATGGTTTTGACTATGTATGATTGCTCACTTAAAAATTGATTTTTCTAAATTTCTAAATATATTGTTCCAAACTATATTGAGTAACCCAATAGGATTATGCTATTTTTATTGTCACAAAATCCAAGAGGTATTCATTAAGTTTTATATATTATTTATTAAGATCCATTAGAGTTGATCCTATTTTTGTGGTTTTGAGCCTAGGTCTAACATATTCTTGACTAATACAAAGCTTCAATTTTCGCTACTTCATTCGGGGTGTCAAACTCATATATGTAGGGCCTTTATATATGCAAAAAATTAAATACTGTTGAACGTTTTAGGCTCCAAGTTATTGTTTTTATGATTACAAACAAGACTTAGGACTAACATTTACCCAAGATTGTTTGAGTTAAAACTTGCAGGTAATTCAATTCCTTAAATTGTAATGATTGGAGAAGAATTTGACTTTAGCATATTTGAGTTGAAGGTTAAAACTTTGAGTATTAAAGAAAGAAATTCAAAGCAAACTCAGCTAAGTAGACCAACGGACATTACCTACTTGCAACAGGCATTGCGGACCTCACAACAGGCATTTCCTCTTTGTTAACAGGCATTGGACAAGTGTTTAGTCATTAGACAAGTGCTCAGGTCACTCTAGACTTTGCAATGGGTGTCGTGATTTTACAACAAACATTGAACTGGATCTCATAATTGGCGTTGCACTTTTGCATCAAACGTTAGAGAAGTGCTCTAAATTAAGCAATGTTTTATGAACCTGACAACAAGCATTGTACTTTCGCAACCGACATTAGAAAAATGTTCTTATTTGAGCTACACCTTTTAGACCTCTCAACGGGGTATACTTAAATAATCAATAGGCGTTAAGATGTTTCCAATGGGCATTGTAAGAACCCCAACAGACGTTGAATCACTTCTGCAGTTTTTGAAAAATAGAGCATAAAGACCACATTTTCTATAAATCAACAACAAACATTGATCATACTCCAATAGGCATTAAAGTTAGAATCAATGACTATTGCTCATATCTAACAAACATTGAAGAAGAAGTGTTTTGATCAAATAAAAAAGGGGAAAGGAAGAGCCCTATTACATAAACTCTTAACAACTACTTCCAATGGGCATTTCGATAGGACTAACGACCGTTGAAGTTAAAAATTGACTATCAACCACCTGTCTGCTTGAAATTAATAATGGTTGTTACCTTACCAATGAGTATGACATTTCTTCAATTGGTGTTAATTGCTTAAATTTGTAATGTGAAGTGACAACTCTTCTCTAACAGCTAGTTTCTTATTCAACCTATAAAAAGGAACTACTCATAATAGAAACAAATAGAGAACTGTTATATTAAGTGAGTAATCCATTGTGAAAGCTATTCTCAATCATAAAGGTTGTTACATTGTGAACAAAGAGTGATCTAACATCCAAAAGACATTTATTAATCAAGCTTAAGAGTAAACTAAAAAGAGTTATCTTAAAAATAGAATTTGAAGGACAAACCTCTCAATAACCTTTATTACTTAATCACTCACATCAAACATACCTTGTGAATGAACTTTAAGCATCCATTCTTGCTTGAGTGAGAGTTTTTCCTTCTCCTAAAAGTATTATAATCTCTTATTATATAATTTAGTATTGAGAAACCCTTTGAAAGCATTTCGTGTGAAAGGTTTAAAGTAGTACCTAGAAACTACATTGGGTTAAGGTTTAAGCAGTTATTTTGAACTACTTGTAAGAGGTTGATAGTGCCTAAGAATTTATCACTTCTAAAGGCTTGGTAAGTGTCTAAAAACTTACTTATGTAAAGGTTATTGATAACACCTTAAGCTATCAAAAAAGTGAAGACTCTAGTGGAAATGCTAAAGCTGAGGATGTAAATAAGTTGTATCGAACCTCTATAAATATTGTATGTTGATTTTTCATTTATTTTTGCATTTAGTTTAAATTTATAAATTTGTTATTGCCCTATTCAACCCCCCTTCTAGGGTAACAAGGGACAACAATTGGTATCAAAATGGGTCTTTTTATCAAAGGTTAAATGTATAGAGTAAAGATTATGACAAGTCATGAAAAATCACAATCCATGCATAAGCCTCCATTCTTCAAGAGAGATAATTATGGTTACTGAAAGAATCGTACGAAGATCTTTTCTTAATAGTGAAACCATTGACCTATGAGACATTATTAAGGAAGGAAGAGAAGTTCCAAGAAAGATAGTTGGAGATGTTCATGTACTAAAGCCAAAAAATGACTGGACTACTTAAAATAAAAAGGTAAACCTAAAGAACAAAAGAGCAAACATGTTCTTTTTTGTTTAATTCACAAGTCTTAATTACTAAGTTATAAATATGTACATCAGATAAAGAAATATGAGACACTTTGTAGACTCAACATGAAGGAACTAGTGAAGTGAAAAAGAAAAAGACACAAATGTGCACATACATGTATGAAAAATTTGTATGCTAACTTGGTGAGACTATTACTGAGATGTATAACAAATTCATAGCTATTATGGGCATTCTCAAGACCTTGGGGAAGTCATATACAAATGAGGATACGGTAGCAAAAATTCTGAGAAAACTTCCCAAAGATAAGTGGCAAGTTAAAAAGACAACTATAGAGGAACCCAACAAACTAGAACTACTATCACTTGATAAGCTTATAGGAAATATATTGGCTCATGGGATCACTTTTGAGAAGCCTAATAAAAACATAGTGATAAGAAAGAAAGACTTGGCATTGAAATCCAAAGAGGCATGTTCTGAAACTCCTTCTACTCCTTATTTACTAGCATCTTCCTCTTATAATGATGATGGTGATAGTAGTGAAGATAAACATCTTACCTTTATTACTAATCAAGTAAAGAAATTCTTTTCAAATAAAAAGGGTAGAAAGGCAAGAAACTACAAGAAGAAAGGCACCAAGAGTCAACTCACTTGTTTTAGATGCAATGAAAAAAGACATATAAAATCAAATTGTCCTAAGATCAAGAAAGGCAAGCCCCTTTTTAGAAAGTACACCTCCAAGAAAGAAAAGAAATGTATAAAGCCACTTAGGATTACACTAGTAATTTCGAACCTAATAAAGATGAAACAAGAAAGGAACTTGCTAACCTTTGTTTGATGAAAATTGAGGAGCAATCAAATGAATTCTCAAATGAACACACATTTGACAGTGGCAATGATAGTAATGGTGACAAAGAGGTAAATTCTTTTGCTCATACTCTAAAGATAAGTTGTACTCTATAATTACCAAACTCACTATAAGCATTGAGGCTTTTAATTCCAATACCTTTTCTCTTTAAAAAAAGAACAAATCCTTAAAAGAATATACTAAGAGTTAAGAAACTCTAGCTAAAGAGGTGAGTCTCTCATAACTGAGAACCTTAAACTAAAGGAAAATCTCAACAAGTTCACTAAAAGAAAAAAGGAGTTAAAATCCATCCTTAAGGCTTAAAGGAGTCCATCCATCAAATATGTATCAGGTTACAATGCCACTACTTCATTAGCTCCTTCCATCTCTCAAACAATCTTTGTTAATGCCGAAGAGAATAATGTTTCTATCTATGTTATGAAACAAAAGGGTTCCAAAAAGGGAAATTCCATAAATAATGGCTTAAGAGGAAAGTCTCAGCATAATCACACACGATTGAGAAATGTTCCCCTTAGAGCAAATTTTGCTTACATGTGTCACTCTTATAAACCTAAGAAACAAAGTGTGCAAAGATACAAAAAATGGCATAATTATGGGTATATACATATGTGACATAATAGAGTTCCTCACATGAGAAATACTCATAGACAGTCTGGTCAAAGGAGCTACAAATCTAAGTTATATGCATGTACCACTTAGAAATAGGATACCAATTCACTTTGATGGTGATTATTCTATTGTGGTATATATGGCCATATTGCCTATCATTACCAATTTAAAAGGCAGGATGAGTAGTTGACAAGAGCTAACTCCCTAGGACCTAAGAAGGTTTGGGTACCTAAGATATAAAATTCCTTATTTTATAGATGTGCTTGAAATTCGAAGTTGGAGAGCAAGCATGGTATCTTGATAGTGAATGTTCAAAAGGTAACAGGAGAAAGAAAGTTCTTTTCACACTTGGAAAATGTTGAAGGTCTTGGAAATGTGCCTTTTGGAGACAATGGCAAAGCTAAAATTGTAGGCATAAGTAAAGTTGGTAAGGATGATGACTCACCTATCCTTGATAAAAATGTTGTTTGTTGATGGAATCAAGCACAACCTACTAAGTGTAAGTTAGCTATGCGACAAAGGTCTTAGAGTTATGTTTGAGCCACAAGCATGCTATGTATCAAAGATGAGTGATAATAAAATTTTATTGATTAGTAGAAGAGTCATAATATTTATGAGTTTGATTTAAACTCCCTTGCTTACCATAATGCAAAACGTTCAGTTTCTATAATTGATGAAGGTAAAACTTGACATAGAAAGCTAAGACATGCCAGCATAGAATTCCTTAATAAGTTAAAGGAAAAAGACTTGGTTGAAGTCTATCTAAAATCAAGTTCACAAAAGAAGGAGTTTGTGAAACATGTTAAAGAGGTAAATAAATTAAATCATTTTTTAAAGCCAAGAACAAGGTAAGTTCTTCTAGACCATTACAATTGCTTTACATGGGTCTTTTTTGTCCCATTAGAGTAGCTAGTTTAGGAGGCATTTATTATGCATTTGTCATTATAGATGATTTTTCTAAATATACTTAGGTGTTGTTCCTTTCACATAAGGATTCTTGTTTTGATGTTTTTAAAACCTTTGCTAAGAGAATTCAAAACTAAAAGGATTTGAAAATCTCTTCTGTTAGGAGTGATCATGGAGATGAGTTTGAGAATGCTAAGTTTCATAGTTTTTGTGATGAGTATGGTATCTCACATAATCTCTCATCTCCTAAAACTCCATAACAAAATAATGTGATGGAAAGGAAAAATAAAACTCTTCAAGAAATAGCTAAAACCATGTTGAATGAGTACAATCGTTTCAAACTTTTTGGACTGAAGCTATAAATACTTCTTTTTATGTCTTAAATAAAGTCCTAGTGAGACCTTTGTTAAAGAAAACTCCTTATGAGTTGTGGAGCAATAGAAAGCCCAAGATTGCACATTTCAAAGTTTTTAGTTGTAAGTGTTTTATTTTAAACACTAAAGACAACCTTGGTAAGTTTGACTCCAAACTCGATGAAGGAATTTTCTTTAGATATTCTACCACTTGCAAAGGGTATAGAGCAACACTTATTGTAGAGGAGTTTATGCATGTTGTATTTGATGTATTTGACCCCCATTTCTTCAAGAATAGAAGAATATGTTGATGATCTTACAGGACTCTTAAGTGAGCTAAACATTAGATAAAAAGGAAAGAATGTGGATAAGCTACAAGTCATGAGAAATGAAAAAAATAAAGATCCATCTCCTCCAACTCTTAGTGAAGAGCAAACTCAGCTAGAAAGGGATTGGATTTTCATGAAAGATCACCTAGAAGATCTTATCATTAGAGATCCATCAAGTCGAGTAACAACTAGATCATTTTTTAGGAATACATATCCTCTTCTTGCTTTTGTATCACTTATTGAGCTTAAGACCATAGATGAGCCATTAAAGATAAACATTAGGTTTTTGTTATTTAAGAAAAACTCAATCGATTTAAAAGAAATAAAGTATAGACCTTAGTTATTAGATCTCTTAAACATTTTGTTATTATAACTAAATGAGTCTATAGAAATAAACTTGATGAACATGGAGTCATTATTAGGAACAAAGCTCAGTTAGTAGTCAAAAGTTACAACCAATAAGAGGGGATTGACTTTGATGAGACTTTTGGACCTATAGCTAAACTTAAACCTATTAGAATTCTTATTACATTTGCATCTAACATGAATTTTAGGTTGTACTAAATGGATGTCAAAAGTGTATTCCTCAATGGTTACATTGGAGAGGAATTCTTTGTTAAACAACCTTCTGGTTTTGAAAGTCATTACTTTCCTAATCAGGTGTATAAGCTCACCAAAGCCTTATATGGCTTTAAGCAAACTCCAAAAGCCTAGTATGAGAGATTGAGTAACTTTCTTGTAAAGAAAGGTTTTACCAAAGGATTGGTAGTATAAGTCTCTTTTTTAAGAAAAAGAATGGAGACATATCATTAGTGCAAATATATGTAGATAATATCATATTTGGTGCCACCAATGTTTGCTTGTCTGAAGATTTCTCAAAAGTAATGAAGAGTGAGTTTGAGATTAGCATGATGGGAGAACTTAAATTCTTTCTTGGATTACAAATCAAATAAGGAAATGAAGAAATCTTCATCAACCAAGCCAAATATATAAATGAGCTAATTAAAAGATTTGGCATGGATAACAATAATCTTGTAGAGCACCTATGAGCACTAACATCAAGCTAAACATGAATAAACATGGTAAGAATGTGAATAAAAAACTATATAAATGTATGATTAGTAGTCTACTATATCTCATAGCTTATAGACATGATATTATATTTACCATTTGCTTATGTGCTAGATATCAATCTAATCCTAAGGAATCTCACTTATGTGCTATAAAACATATACTAAAATATATTATTGGTATTATTAACTTAGGACTTTGGCATCCTAAGAGTTCTTCATTTGAATTAAATGCATTTTTTTATGCTGATTTTGTTGGTTATACCTTAGATAGAAAAAAGCACTTTAGGCACTTGTCAATGCTTAGTATCTTGGAGTAGAAAAAAGCAAAACTAAGTTGCTTTGTCAACTACAAAAGCTAAGTATATAGCAGGTGGCCTATATTGCGCCCAAATCCTATGAATGAAACAATAATTTCTTGATCACAAAGTTATTGTAAAGCAAGTTGTCATTAAGTATAATAATACTAGTGCCATTAACCTATCTAAAATCTCATTCAGTATTCTAAAAGCAAACATATAAACATAAGACATTATTTCATTAGAGATCATTTAAACAATGTTAGCGTTACATTGGAATTTGATGATACTAACCATCAATTAATAGATATTTTCACTAAATCTCTTTGTGATGAAAGGACGCAATTCATCAAAAGGGAACTTGGTATGATTGATGGCAACACCTTGTAGTAGCATCAATTAGGTTCATCTCCTCCTCAATTTCCTTTTAAATTTTATTGCATTTGTTGCCATTTTATCACTATTAAAGCTTTTAGATACATTGACAAAAAATTTTAACTATGAATAATTATAATTAAATTGTCCAAACTTTAGTTGAATTCATGATTATTTCATTGAATTTGATTAAAATTTTTGTTGGTTCATTAAAATTTGGTTTTAACTAAGTTTTTTTACTCAGGAACATGTTCAATGATCATTTTGGTGTGTTCCATGACCGCTGAATCACATGTGAAGTCCTTCATTTGGTTTTGTTGGTCTCCATAATAATTATGAATCACCAATGATTGTTGACATCTTTTCATTGATCGTTGTGAATGTGCCACCATCGTAGAATAAGCTTTTTAGGAAACCAAGTTAATAGCCATTTCCAACAACTGTTATATTTATCAACATAGCTATTGCCACCTCCAATGGTCATATTTTTTTCCAAAAAAAAAAGAGGGGAAGTGTTGAACATCTATTTAAACCTCTTAAACCCCACTTTTTCCTACTCTTATTTTACATATTACTCATCTCTCTCAAATCTGTATTGCACAATCATTTTCTTAATCTTTCTACCATAAGACCCAAAATCAAATCCACTAAAAGATTCAAACAAGTCGCAAAGAAGAACCCTCAACCATCCTCCTCTAAATCTAGCTCCAAGACTAAGGAAAACCTAGCCTCTATATTAGCTCAAAAGAAGAAAAGAGCTACAAAATCATCAACAACTCATCTTCAACCAAAGAAAGTTAAAGCATTCTTTGAATCCAAAGAAAAAGGGAAGGCATCGCAGTAATAAGAAACAAAGTGAGTACCAAGACACTTTCAAAAGATGCAACTGCTACCATTGTAAATCATTTATAGTGATAAGGAAAAAGATATGGCTCACAAGTTAGTAAAAAGACAACTGTGTGATAGGAAGTTCTTGGAGTGGAATGACATGCAGAGATACTACTTAGCAGAGCAAGTGGAAAAACTTATGGTTGGGATAGGTTGGGAACTTTTTTGTCACATCAAAGAACCTTCTTATTAGGAGTTAACAGTTGAGTTCCTCACATCAAAGAAATGATAGTGATGTGTATGTTGAGCTAGCCACAATCAAATTCAGATTATTTAGGAAGAAGTGCAAGGTTCGCCCAAATTATTTAGCTAGATGCCTTGATGCAATAAATAACGGTTTGACAAATCCTCCTCTATCCTTCAAGATTGACATTAATCAATTTTAGAAGTCAATCACAGATGGGACTACTAACTATAATAACAACAATAACAAAGCTTAAAGATTACAAGTCATGCTTTACGAATTTCTTATTGGTTCATAACATGAAACATCAATGGCAGGGGTCAATCCAATGGAAATTGCACCGTAATGGACCTCTTTTGCTTATAGTGCATTAAGAATAAGAAAAAAGTGAACACGCTATGGCTATTGCTTTAAAAGATAGATAGCTAGGTGGATAAATCAAATGCCCATGTGATAGTCAAATTTATGAAAGCCATTCCCCTTACTGAGGATGAGCTTGAAGATTTTCACTTATTACTGGAAATGTTGCATGCAAATGAATAAATAGGTGAGAAAATGATGCTGAGCATGGGCATTTTGCATAGTTTGAATAGTGGCTTGATCAAGTTGGTGCCTTAGAAAGGAGCCATACCTTAAAAAGAAGAGGGAAATGAAAACATTGAGGACGTTGTCAAGGAAAGAGTTGCAGCTATAAGTGGCATTGAAATACGTGAACTTGCTCCATCCTTATCCCTTTTTTAGCAGAAAATTCTTAAACAGCTTGAACAACTCACTGATGTTGTTAGAAAAGTTGAAGCTTCCTTCACTACCCTTCATCAAAATATGAACAAGCTAAAATCACAGGTGAAGGATATGACTTAAACACTTGATTGGATTATTAAAGGGTTAAATCTACAATTAAGGAGTCCAATTGATCAAGAGTAGCCAGTTGACCAGTCTACAAAAAGCCAAAAATCTAAGGATCCTCTCTCTAAAGAACTCGAGGCAACAGTAAACCCTAAGGATCCTAAAACACTTGTAGAACCTAAAGACTAAACCCTTACCTCCCCTTCCAAAACCACTCCTCCTTATGATCCATCTGCATAATGTTCTATGCATTTTATAGTCTTTTGAAAATTGTAATTGATGATGGACAACATCTTATATATTTTTTCTGAAATGATGAAATTTTATGTTCCTTTTCTATATGTTCTTTTACAATGAATAGTTATGTATTGCTTATGTGTCTTACTATTGTAGCTCATGATCCTTACTTGTTATTTATCTTATTTTTGATAATGCTAAAGAGGGAGAGAATTTTGTGAAATAATAAGCATAAAAGGGAAATAAGAGAATATATGTTATAGACAGAACACATTGAGGGAGAGAGAAATAAAAAAGAGACATGATAAATCAATATGTAATCTTAATAGATTAAGGCAGAGTTATAAATTAATAACATGGTATGTTGTGCTATTAACTTTCTTATACTTAGCCCTTGAAAAATTGTTTGTCATCATAAAAAATGGGGAGGGAGGGGGGTAATGTTGAACCTTTTAGGTTCCAAGTTCTTGTTTTGATGGTTAAAAACAAGAGTTAGGACTAATATTTGCTCAAGATTGTTTGTGTTAAAACTTATAGGTACATCAATTCCTTAAATTATAATGATTGGAGAAGAATTTGTCTTTAGTACATTTAAGTTGAAGTTTAAAACTTTGAGTATTAAAGAATGAAAGTCAAAGCAAACTTAGCTAAACAGACCAACTGACATTACCTACTTGTAATAGGCATTATGGACCTCACAACAGGCATTACCTTTTTGTTAACAGACACTAGACAAGTGCTCAAGGATTGGACAAGTGCTCAAATCACTCTAGACTTTCCACTGGGCTGGTGATTTCGTAACAGGTGTTGAATTGGACCTTGCAATCGACATTACACTTTCACAAGAAGCATTAGAGAAGTGTTATAAATTGACCAATGCTATATGGACCTTGCAACGGGTGTTATACTTTCATGATCGACATTAGAAAAAAGTTTTTATTTGAGTTACACCTTCTAAACCTCCCGATGGGGTACACTTAAATAACCAGCACACATTTAGATGTTTCCAATGGGCATTATGAGAACTCCAACATACGTTGAATTACTTCTGCAGTTTTTAAAAAATAGAGTGTAAAGACCACATTTTTTAGAAATCAATAATTGATGTTGATCATACTCCAAAGGGCATTGAGGTTAGAATTAACAATCATTGCTCATATCTAACGACTATTGGAGAAGAAGTGTTTTAGTTAATTAAAAAATGTAAAGGAAGAGCCTTGTTATACCAACTTTTAACAGCTACTTCTAACGGGTGTTTCAATAGGACTAATGACCGTTAAAGTTAAAAATTGACTATCTACCACTTGTCTACTTAAAATCAACAATAGTTGTTACCTTAGCAATAGGTATGGAGTTTCTTTAATGGGTGTTAATTGTTTACATTTATAATGTGAAGTGACAGCTCTTCTCTAACGATTAGTTTCTTATTCAGCCTATTAAAAGGATTCGCTCTCAATGGAACCAAATAGAGAACTGTTTTGTTAAGTGAGTAATCCATTGTGAAAGCCATTCTTAATATATAAAAAAAAAAAAAGGTTTAAAAGAGTGATCTAGCATCCAATAGACATCCATTGATCAAGCTTGAGAGTAAACTAAAAAGAGTTATCTTCAAAACAAAATTTAAAGCAGAAACCTCTCAAGAACCTTTGTTACTTAATCACTTACATTAAGTATACCTTATGAATGAACTTTGAGCATCCATTCTTGCTGAATGAGAGTTCTTCCTTCTCCTAAAAGTGTTATAATCTCTTGTTATATAACTCAGTCTCGAGAAATCCTTTGAAAGCATTTAGTGTGAAAGGCTTAAGGTAGTACCTGAAAACTACTTTGGATTAAGGTTTAAGCAGTTCTTATGAACTACTTATAAAAGGTTGATAATGATTAAGAATCTATCACTTGTAAAGGCTATGTAAGTGCCCGAAAATTTACTTGTGCAAAGGTTATTGATAACACCTTAAGCTGTCAAAATAGTGAAGCCTCTAATGGAAATATTAAAGGAAAGGATGCAGACAAGTTGTGTCAAATCTCTATAAATCTTATGTGTTGATTCTTCATCTATTTTCGCATTTAGTTTGAATTTGTAAATTTGTCGTTGCACTATTCAACCCCCTTTCTAGGGCACTAAGGGACATCAAATACAATTATGTCAAATCAAGTCAACCATTCACAATTAAAACTCAAAATTAGTCATATATTCATAACAATTCATTGTGTTTCACCCTAATGCCTAAAGAAACAAAAATTTAGCTTTACATCAATAAAGAAGAAAAGAAATTATAGTTGGGTTTTGTAAGATACGACATAGAAGAGTTATTTAAAGAAAAAGAGTCCTCTGTTTCAAATAAATAAAAATCTAACAAGAAGAAACCTCCCCAAGCAAGCTCCACTTCAAATCTTTAAGAAATCCTTTTTAAATTGTCAAAACTAGATGAAGTAAAATTAAGTTCACTCCTATTTCTCTAAAAAATTACTCCTGTCTAAATGGATCTTTTTATGAATGTGTATGTGGTTTGTTTCCTTTGAAAAAAAAATCTAGAAATCTTTAAAAATTTATTTTATATTCATTGCATGGCCTCATATGATGGTTTGATATGAGACCTATATAGGGTGCTATCAAGTATATACTCATGTCCCTTAAATGAGGACTGTGTAGTTGAGTCATAGCATAAGATGTAGTCCATGTGATTATTTGGAAAGCCTCTTGCAGAAGTATTGCTCAATTAAGTATTTCAGAAAGTTATATGGCTCGAATCATTGGCTATGACATGATCTATATGACTTTTCAGCAAGCATCTGTGCCTGATTATTCAATCAGGTTATAGTGGTTCCACATAGGTTGAATCCCAGCCTAGTATTTAGATATGCAACCTCCAAAAAACTCATTTTTAATTATTTTTATATCCTAATCTATAAAATATAAAATTAAGGCAAATTTAATTATTTACAAGATAATTACTATGTTGAACTAGAAATACTCCTTATTTATATTAATATATTTATATAAAAATTAGACATATCATCATCTAACCTTAAAAAATCTTATTTTACAGATCTTTCCTATAAAATATGAAAAGAAAGGAATTGATGACAACACTTGATATGGATTCCACACCAATTCTAATTAGATATTTTGCTTTTCTATTAATTGTTTTTAAAACTTAAATAATTTTTTATTTTTTAAATTCTATAGGTAATTTGGTACATAAATTTTATGCTTTTTTGGGATTAGAATATATGATTAATTGTTTGATTAGTTTGATTGATTATTCATTTGTTCTATTATATTTAGTTTTTTGTTGGTTGATTTGAAATCAACATTGCTATATTATGACTATAAAAAAATGGGACTAGAAAAATGAAAGATGAAAAGGGTTGTGATGGCTCTTGATTGTTGAGATTGATGCCTCTTTTATAGTGATCCTAAGAAATATGATGATAAATTTTCTCTAATTAATGGCACGATCCTTACATGATTTAGCATGGTTCCTTTGCCCACTAATAGTTGCCATATGATATGACCACAAAGTAATTGGAAATGGATAGTTGTTTTATAAAATCTTGTTCTACGCTCTTAGCTTAAGTCACAGTACAATTAGAGAATGTAGTGAGTTCCTGTACTGTAATGCCTAGAGAGTACATCTCCAACCACTAGTAGAAATTGCCTTAGAAAACAACCAAGAGTCTGGATTTCAGATGAGTAAGGATATTGATCTAAATATAACTTTGAAAAGTCCAACCCATCTTCAGTCCATCAAAAATTTGAGTTTGAAAATTTAGTATAACATAAAAAAAAAGTGTTAAGCATCTCAAGTTATCCAAATTTAAGGATTTGAAATTTAGGTGAATCTTTATAGATGAATATGGTCCCCATTACCCTATATGAGATTACAACTTGAATATTGATAACAAAGTCATCAATGCCTTGGGAAACTACTAGGCAAGATAGGTCTTTATTTTATTCACTTTTCTTTATTTTGAAAATTTTGTGATTTGATACTTGATTAGCTTTTAAAGTGGTTCTTGATAGGGTTTTTGGTTATGAAAATTTGGATGTTGAATATCAAGGGCTAATATTGAATTTTGGGATGACCTATTGATAACTTAAATTTAAATATTTGTGTGCGTCAGTACAATTTTGGCCAAATTCTAACAATTATCAAAATAAGCTAAAATTATGATATTGAGTGCAATGTTAGCTTAACTGATATATTTGTGGTACAATTTTTAGTGAAATTTATATAAAATATGGAATTTGATTAGTATACTTTTTTATATTTATGTATTTATGATTCAGGCCTATTACAATATTATTAATTTTGACTAAAATACGTGTTGGATTAACATTATACTTAATTTCATAATTTTAGTTTATTTTAATAATTTTTAAATTTTGAATTAAAATTGTTTTGATACGCAAAGATTTAAATTTAAATCATTATTAGATCTTTTAGGATTTGGCTATTTTATAAGTTTACTTTGCTTTTTAGAAGTGATTTTTGGTATGATGGAACAAATGGTTTTGAGTTAAATGGTGGAAACAACAATGATTTTTAGTTGAAGTAGCAAAAGTGATTCATATGGTAGTGGTAGTAGCCGATCATTAACCAAAAGGAATAACAAGTGTTCAAATAGATTTCATGTCGTTGTATTATTTTCATAGAATTATATTTGTAAAAAGAGATTAATTTACAAATTAAAATTTGAATTGTTGAATAAATTTTAATTGATGTTCTGTTAGTCATTATTGATGGTGGAATATAATATGATGATCCTATTGATATGGTGGTGGCGGCGGCGGCGGCGGTGATAGACATTAAATTAGAAATTAAAAATAATATATATTTATATATAAGTTTAATGAAATTTTAGTAAAATGACATTTCAATTTAATAAAATCAAATTATAAAAGCATTTTAATATAATATAGACTCAAGACCAATTTGGCACTTGAATTATTTGGGTCAGTTAAATTGGATATGGATTAAATTTATGGACTTTTAACATCAACTTAATCAAAAAACAGATTAATTAAACCCTATTAGCAATGCGTGAGTGACAAACACAATAAAAATCGTGTAAAAATCTTAACTTACTAAACAAACTCCATCTTTATCGTTTCATCCTCTTCTGTCCATCTTCTCCATCAACCAACAAGTAAAATATACTTTATTTCTCTCTCTCTCTCTATTTTTCTTGCCTTTCAAGCACTAGTTTCTTATTGCAATCTTGGGTTCTATTTGAAGTATTCGTGATGCTCTCAAAGTTCATTAGTCGAACTCCTTATTGGAAAAAGAATGGCTAGGTTCATCGATCATGGCTTTCTTCAAAGAGGGAGAAGGACCATTTTAACTAAAGCCATGGATCAAAAGTAAGTCTTTTTGCTCTTTCTTTAAGGCATCTAACTACGACAAAATCTTTCATTGCAACACCTGTGCTATAGACCGACTTAGATCTTGATATCTATCGAATGATTCTTACTTTCACTTGTAAATTTTCATTGACGCAATTCCTTTTCTAAAATAACTTAATTATATTTAGTTTGAATTTCTTGTTTCTACTTTTCATGCATTGGTTTCCATTTACAACTAAAACATGCTCTCTCTCTCTCTCTCTCTCTCTCTCTCTCTCTCTCTATATATATATATATATATATCTTGATGCTCATTGTTTTATATATTACAATTAGAATCCCTCTTCAACAACAATCTATATATGTTTTGTTGCTTGGTTTTATTTTTGGATTATTATTATTAGTATTTTGTGATTCTTAATTATGTACTGTGTATGTTAGATTATTGATTAGTGTTCATACTTAGGTTTTTTTTTTGCAATGTGAGAAAGGTTTTTGAAAAAATGTTTGTGAGGAGCTTGAGTTCATGTCATGATGCTTTTGTTTTTTAATTTATTATTGTAAGATCTAGGTGTAGTGAGATTGAAATTTGAGTTTTTTTTTTTTTACTAATTGTCAACTTTGTTTATTTTTTTTATTTTAATTGATTTTGATAGAAAAATTATTAAGGATGAAAATTTTTTGATCATGGTGCTACATTTTTCACTTGTTTTAAATTTATATTTTATCATATAGAAGAGAAAAATAAGAGAAACTTAAAAAAAATAATAAATTTATCTTTTATCAGATTTTGATTGCTTGAAAACACGCTCTCGTGTAATATAGGATTAGAATTTGAATAAACTGATTTTTTTTTTAAATTTTGGGCTTAAAATATTATAAAGTTAATTTTAGTCTCAATTGGCCTGCTCAAATAGTTAAAGGGCCATGTTGACCTTTAGTCTAATATAAAAAAAATAAAAATAAAAATTAAATAATATAATATAATATGATAAACTTAAAAAATCGAAGGAATACAATTTAAACTTTATCATACTAATGTTTTATATTATCCATTTTTCCTTTTTTTTTTTTTTAATTTTTGCACTCAGCCAACAAGATTAAGAGAAAAAAGCTCAGTTTGACCCCTAATGTTTCATAGGTGCAAATCAACCCTTTATGTATTTTTTTTATCCATATATGCATAAAATCTCATCCAATCAAGTTTTTAACCCTCACTTCAAATAGAGCCTATAGGTTAGGTTATTATTCCGTTGTTGTCAAATATATTATTACCCAACCAAAGTCACGTAAACTTATCATCTAAAGAGAGAGAATGACATAATAAAAATAAAGAAGAGAAACAAAACAGAGAGGAAGAGTTGCTTCTTCGATCATCATCCTCAAACCTTAATTCCATCGAATCCCAATTCATATGAACCTAATCACTTCTCAAGGCGATTTACATCTAGATCCAAAAATTCCTACCTTCAATCGCCATCGCTGTCATCGCCACCATCACTGACAATCCTTCACCAAAATGACCAACTTGCATTATACTAATGCCTTATTTTCCATACTACTATCTCACCCTCCTCCTCTACATTCTACTCTTTTTCTATCAAACCTGAAACTCTTGCCATTTTGTCAATTGAGACTTCAAAACTAAGGTGGGTTTTTCTTAAAGTTTGCATATTTGTCCATTTTTTGTTTAGTTGCTTAGAGAATGAGTGAAATTTTCCAGTTGGATTATTAAAGTTTTGTACCTTTGATTTTAGTTGCAAACAAATTAAGGGAATTTCCAAGTTTGGTTGATTCAATTTTATTCATTTTTTTTACTGTTTGGTTGTTGAGAAAACTTGAGAAAAAATTTCAAGTTTGATTGCTAAAATTTTACTTTTCATGTTTGGTTGCTAAGTAATTGAGGAAAATTTCCAAAGTTTATTTATAAATTTCATTTTTTCCTCTAGTTTGACCAAAGAAAAAAAAATGAAGTTTTCAAGTTTAATTATTGAAATTTTATTCTTTTGCGTTTGGTTGCTAGGAAAATGAGCAAATTTTGTATTTTTATTGTTGAAGTTTTATTCTATTTTTGTTTTGTTGCTTGGAAAATGATGAAAATTTTTGACTTTTTTCATGTTATTAGGTTTAGACAATGAAGCAATTGTGGGCTTACATTAGTAAGAACAATCTTCAAGACCTAAGTAACAAAATGTAAATCATTTACAATGAGGAGTTGCCTCTAGTTTTTGATATTGATTGTATTGATATGTTCAAAAAATAAGTTGTTGGCCAAGCATATCATTCCACTTGAAGCCATAGATATGATTATTTCCTTGTGTTTGATTATGGGTCTTATCTATTTAGTGGTCTTGTGGCTTGAAATTGTGAATGTTCATGTTTTGGTGGTTATTAAAACAACAAGCTTTAAGAAACAAAAGGTATATGAGGAGCTAGCAATGCCACAAATTGTTTCTACTTGTGCTTTTTCTGTGGCAATATCTGAAGGGCTTGCAAATTCTTTTGGTGTGGATGCGAAATAGATGTTCCAATCAAAGGTATTCAAACGATTGTGAGAATACATAAATGTCAATAATTTTAGAGGTAGCTAACTCAGTAGTGAATCTTTTATATGATGTTCAATATTAGTTCTTATCTTATATAATGATGTATGTTTTAAGAAATATTTATATTCATTTTGTATAAAGGAAAGAGACAAAAGGAAATTTGAGAGAGAAGTTATTGTAAAAATATTAACTTGTAAAATTAAAGGATTCTATTTAAATTGCCAAGTCAATTGTTTTTGACAAAAGCTATATTTATTTTTTGGCTTCATTTAAACATAGGCTTAAAAACTTGATTTAATGAAATTGTGTGTATATAGGAACAAAAAAAAATATATACATAGAGGGTCAATATATATTTATGATAAAACACTAGGGGCTAAATTGTAACTTTTTCCCAAGATTAAAACCATTTAATTTTTTTAAAGCTATAATTTTTGTTTTTTTTATTGAGAAAGAGATCATTTTTTTCCAATAAGGTAAAATTAAATAACTCGGATAGGAGACATAAGTAATTTAGTTGCTCAAGTTACAAATTTGTAATGATAAAATCCCATTTTAAAATTATATTTTGTAAATCTATGATCAATATTCATTTCAATAAATAATGTAAGACTATATATAATTAATTAGAATTTTTATTTATTCTTTGATATATAATACTATAAAAAATATATATAATATATTAGTCATCTCGTATGAAAAGAGCAACATTTCATAAATTTTTTTTCAAATTCTGTCTATTTATCAGCTAACAATTTATAACCATCGGAACAGCCGCTTCTGGATCATGGACTTAATAGTTAAGCACGTGACTCTAGTCTCAGAGATGGTCCGTGCAAAGGGTGCCACGTGCCGCCAGTCACATCTCTTTTCAGTCAACAGATAAACAGCTTCCCTCAGCCTCTGCAACACGAAAGGAAAAACCAAAGCGAACACTATGGTCGACCAAAAGAAATCCCTTTCACGTCCCAACCTAAAACTAGAGCCAAAGAAAAGAATTCTCACCTTACTTACTTGTCTTTTATTCTTTTTTATCTCAAAAATAATATAATAATTAAGCGGCGAAGCAACAAACGAAAAAAAGAAAGAAAAGGATGGACGGGGTGTCAAAAGAGACGCAGATGTCGATTCAAGCGTCGTCCACTTTTCCAGGGTTTCGGTTCTGTCCAACGGACGTGGAATTGATATCTTATTACCTGAAGAAGAAGATGGAGGGAGATGACAAGTGCGTGGAGGTTATTTCGGAGGTTGAGATTTGCAGATACGAGCCGTGGGATTTGCCCGGTACATGAATCTGCGGCTTCTGTTTATTTTTAATTACTCACTTTTTTTATTTTCTTCTTTTATTTTTCTATGTGCAACTCCACGCGTAAATCTCTGCTCGTGGATCTCTCTTTATCTGCCACGTGCCTTGTGGACAATGATTTGATTGCATTTTATTATTTATTTATTATTACAACTAATTCTACCACCGCATGAACATATATTTTTAATTTTTTTAAAAAATATTTTGATGATATTAAAATTAATGTCTTTTCCTGCTGAAGGCTTTAGGGTCAATAGCTATAGCAACTATTGTAGCTTCTCAGTTCTTAGAATTGTTTGGCTGTCGGTCAATAGCTCTTGAATTGTTAAACAATATTTTAAACGAAGGGAACGCTGATAGATGCTCATGATGCAAGTATTTTTGGTGGTGCACTAGCATCATGATGCTATTCTCTTAAGAAAACTAACTGAATTTTGTCATCGTTTGGACGGTGATTATTGCTGGTTTATTTGTATAATCAGCGAGATCAGTCATCCATTCTGAAACTGAATGGTTCTTCTTTTCCTCTCGCGGAAGAAAATACCCAAATGGCTCGCAAAGTAAGAGGGCGACAGAGCTCGGTTACTGGAAGGCTACTGGAAAAGAACGGAATGTCAAGTCGGGCTCTACTGTGATTGGTACAAAGAGAACTCTGGTGTTCCATATTGGTCGTGCTCCCAAAGGAGAAAGGACGGAATGGATTATGCACGAGTATTGCATGGAGGGGAAATCCCAGGTGATTCTGCTTTTATAATAAGTTATTTCTTCTACTGTTCTGTTTTTCGTTAGTGAAGCATAATTTTTAGATGATGGAAAAAATTTTGGATCACTACTTGCTTCAACTTAGACATTGCACACTCGCAAATTGAAAAATTACTTCTTTTTATAATGCCATAAAGTCTTAACCAAATTCCAAATCCTAGTGTCAAATAGGACAAACAAACCAAAGTAAAATAAAATCTTAAAACCTTGCCACCTTCACGTTAAATCAACACTTCACGTTAGCAACATGAAACATAATGCATGCAACCTCCCTTTTTGGTTTTTGAAAAAAAAAAAAAATCTCATGAAACCCAATAGATTCAGTTATGGGCTATGAATCGAATTTGGAATGGCCTTATGTTGTGTCCTCACCACCTGTTGGTCTAAGATTTTGGATGGATGTTCTAACACACATGAAAAGCCCTTGAAATAGTTCTGATGTTGTTACATTGAAGCATGAACGTGGGAAGAAATTTACATCCCTATTTAAGCACCAGACTGCATTAATTGAAGGATATTCTGGATTACATGCTGAGGTGGGTGGAATGTTGTTAGACATTTATCTTTCTTTTTTTTCCTAGCTAAAACTATAGCAGCAAGCCTTTTAATAATTTGTTTGGCCCCGTGATCATTTGCTGCAGATGTGATTTTGACATCGGATAGATTTTTCCTTTTTACTAGAACAATATTAGTTCATTGTAAGATGTTAACACAAGTTCTTTCTAAAAAGCTGATGAAGCATGTGGTTTAATTGACGCTGTGAACTGCAGGATTCTCTTGTTGTTTGCCGCCTTAGGAAGAATGTTGAGTTTCGTCCAAATGACAATTTAAACCATACTTCTCTAAATAGAAGGCAATTATCAGTTTCTGAAGGCGCTGCTGATCGTGTGGGCATGTCTGAAGGGGACAAGGCAGCTGAATGCTCAAAAAAGTGTAGTAGCAGTTATGATTCTCATTCTGTCGAGCAATTTGATTCAGCATCTGAATCTGAGCAGAAGTTATCAAATGAGGTTCCACTTGCAGAATCTTCCAGCCAACAACATGAGGTTTTCTTATTTGCTTACGTACTAATTCTTCCCCCCCCCAGCCCCCCCATCCTCTTTTATTTTTCTATTTCATGTTTTAGAGTTGCTTTACTCGTTATGGTTCTTGAGTTCCGATGCCTACCAGTACAATATTCAATTTTTTCATCTGGTCAAGACTTGAGTCCAACCTCAATTTCTGATTCATTTTATTTTTAAATTGCAGGATTCTGAGAAAGAAGAAGATTTTTATGCGGATATATTGAAAGATGACATAGTTAAATTGGACGAAACTTCGTTGTCTGTTACTCCTGAGCTCCTTCCAATGATTGCCAGCAAGTACAAGACGCAGACAGAAGCTCAACAACCTGTGGAATTAATTGTTTCAGAAGCACTCCCTTCAGAGTCCATTCCTGTGCAAGGAACAGCAAACCGAAGAATCAAGTTTACAATGGAAAAAGCATGCAAATCCGATTCAGAGGCATCTAGAAGCAAAACCAAGAAGTATTCTGTTGATGAGACTAAATTACCAAGCTCAAATGAGTCACCACAATGCGTGCTTGGTTTATTGTCAACGAGGATGGGCAATCATAGACTCGTATCTTTACTTTTTATTATGCTGAGTTTACTGGTTTTGTTACTGTCTTTGTGGGGAGGTTCCCAACATTTGAAAAGAATCAAATATAGTGCCTTGTACAAAGCCTTCTGGGACTCTGAATGAATGGCGTCCTCAACTCTTCCTGTATGAAGGTTTCTCTGAAAGTGTAAAAATGTTAAATTAGCAAGTTTTTATTTTTTCCTTGCCCAATTAACAGAGTACAAGTTGTTAGTGGCTCATTTTTTTTCTTAATCAATGACTACATTAATAATAATAAAAAAAACCAACGCCGTAGAGGAGGATAGGAGTTCTTGCATCCTATCTATCAGCTGTATTCATGTGCGAAAATGCAGAAGCTCATGGCGATCATGTGATCCATGAGCTTCTGTCCCAACTTTTGTCTTTTTTTTTTTTTTTTGGGTTAATAACCAGGAAAAGATTGTTGTGTTTTCGAAAGATAGGATTTCCTTCCTCCCGTGTAACGTGAATCACATGGATTTGATCTTCGTCATAACAAAAACAAAGTTGTCTTGGAGATAAGGTCAGAACACTCTTCTTCACAGATCAATATTCTGGTTTACCATGGCTACCAGTGTTTCATCGCTAGCCTCAGCAGCTCTAAGAAGGTATGACACCAACGTTACTAAATTGATTTATTAGTCACACCTAAGTGCCTTAAACTATATCATAATATTAGTAGTAGCTTTTTCTTTCTTCTGGTGATATTGACTCCTGGTTTGGAAGCTCAAAACCTCAGAGTCCCGTAAGCAATTCCAGCATCACTGATTTTTTTTTTTTTTGTTTTTATTATAACTTATGGGTTTGCAGGCAAGAAGGCAGGTGGCTCTCATTACAGGAGCTGCTAGCGGCATTGGGGAATGCACGGCAAGGCTCTTCTCTAAGCCCGGAGCTAAAGTGGTAATCGCAGATATCCAAGACGATTTAGGCCACGCAGTGTGCAAAAAAGTAGATGGGAAAAGCTCATTCTTCAACTGCAATGTCACCGAAGAAGAAGACATAGAAAACACTGTTAATGCAGGTGTTTCCAAGTACAGAAAGCTAGACATCATGTTCAACAATGAGTATTGTTGGCATACCCCAACCCAACATTCTTGACCATGACAAAGTTGAATTCGAAAAGATCATGAGTGTCAATTTAATCGGTGCTTTCATGATACCAAATCCTGGAGGTAGCATAATTACAACTGCTAGTGTTTGTTCCATTACTGGACGGGTGGCATCTCATGTTTACACCAGTTATAAATATTGGGTTGTCGGGCTGATGATGAGAAACACTGCTGCAGAGTTGGGGCAATATGGGATTCAAGTAAACTGTGTCCCCCCATATTAGGTTGCTCCCCCACTTGCTAAAGATTTCTTTAAGTTGGATGATGATGGAGTTTATGTTGTTTATTCTAAACTCAAGAAGTCTCTGATTACACCACAGGATGTGGCTGAAGCTGCTGTTTACTTGGCGAATGATGAGTACTCCAAATATGTTAGTGGTCATAATCTGATGGTTGATGGAGGATTCACTATTGTCACGGGGCTCTGTATCCTTCCACGGTCTATGTGACCATGTTTGTTTATTCTTCTTGCATAAATTGTCAAAAAAGCAAATAAAATTTTCAAAATCATGACACTGCTATCTCTATCCCTATTCATTTGTAACTGTAAGTGATATTTGTGCTAGAAAAGAGGATAGTTGATAAATTAAAGATGGGATAAAAGAACATACTCTTCCTATAAATGACTTTTTGGTCATGACATTAATATCATCTGGTTGCAAGGCTTACACAAAGTTCAATTAAAATTTAATTTTTCTTTAGCTTTTTGAATAGAAAGAAAACTTCAGTGACTAAAAATTATGAGATTTTATACATTATACCATTTGTTTTTGAGATTCCAAGGAACTTTGATCCTTGAGATTTCATGGAAGTCTCCTAGTTTCTTTGTTCTTTTTCTTTTTGTTTTTTTAATATGTTATTTATTTATTTTGTCTTGCTGAAAACTTTTCATCTACATTGAGAACAATATGTCTTAAGTGTGGGGGAGAGTATGTATTGTTTGATAATTTTATTTTTATTTTTATTTATTTTTTCTTTTTCCTATTTTATTCTATGTTTTTCATTTATATATATTAAAAAAAATTTTAATGTTTTGTTTACTTTATTATGTGAATGACTCATTATTTGCTTAGTAGTTCTCTCATTTTCATCTTAATTTCGTCAAAAATATCGAGTTATGCCTTAGATTTACTTTCTTAAATTGCAAACCTTGTTTCATACCATAGATATTTAATTATCAATATCTTTAAAGAAAATCTCAAGGTTTGGAAGTTTACAAATTCTTAAAAAAAATTAAAGTTCATTTTTTAACACTATAAAGAAAGGTTTGAGCCTCTTTTCTTTTAAATGTGCTTAATTTTGTAAATTTCTTGTTGAGTGAGTCATCAAATAGTGCTAGAGTCTCTAAAACTTGATTTGTTATCGTTTTGAGATCACATTATCGAATACAAACATAAAAATGATTGGGGCAATTTAGGATTAACCACTTATTTTTTTTTCTTTATCCACCTTTTTATCCATTTAGTAAGCCCCATTGAGCCTTCAAGAACCTTTTTTTTTTTTTTTTAATAATATCATATTTAACTAGCCAATAAATCCTAGTCCCTTAAAATATTAAATTGATCATTTTTTTTTTGAGATGAGATTTGATTTCTACAATTACAAGGGGTTGTTTCATGAAATTAATGAGAAGTTTTCAGTATAAGGTTGAGTGTTTTATTCTTAAATACCAAATAATGTCTCACTTTTGGCTTGTATTTTGTAATTTTATAGGAAATTCAAAATAAAAATTCGACAGTTCAGGGATCAGTTTTGATATTTTTATACAGAACTTGATTCCAATCCTCATTCAAATTAGGGAAAGTCCGTGCAAAAGAGAAAGTTCATGTTTCACCGGTTCCTATTCAAAATAAAAGAGTTTATCATTAGTTTCTTTTTTCTAATTGGTGAATGATTTCCTAATTATTCCTACTTTGAAGGGGGAATAAGAGATTATAAATAGGGAGGAGGTTTTTGTTTTGGGAATATAATATTTTCTAGAGAGAGTTTTTTTATTTTATTTTTTTAGAGAGAAGAAGTTTTTTTATTTTATTTTTTTAGAGAGAACTCTTTTGTTTTATTTTTATTTTTTTAGAGAAAAAGCTGTCCACAAGAGAATAATTATTGGTTATCTATCAAGTTTGAAGAGAATTGAAGAATACAAGAGTTTTATCATGAAAACTTTTCTATTTTATTTTCTTTTTATTTTGATGTTGGTTAGTAATTCAGTTATGAACTAAATTAGATAAGCACTTAGGTATGATCAACCCTAAGATGAGTTTTGAATTGTGATTTTTTAGATAATACAATCTTTTCATTATTTTATGGAATTTAATTGTATTTGCTTTTTATTTCCTTGAATTGATATATCCGGAATATTGATTCTTGCCTTATGATTTTTTAAACTTAGATTGAGAAATCAAGTTATTAAATAGATTTAGCACAATTGAAAGGAGTTGCATGCACCTCTAGAGATAAAATAACATAAATCTTCACAATTAGGGTCAAACCTAATAGTGAAATTCAAAAAACTATAATGCAATTTTAGAGGTTTTAATTAGGAAGAGATTCTAACTAATCAACCTAAAATTAGATGTTAATGATCTTGAGAAGGACTTTAATATACTAAAACGATTTTCACGATTTCATAAATATTGAATTAGATTGTATTGTTGAAAAATTAATTTCTTCACAAGTCCTAGGGGATTCAATACTTGCGTGTCATTTGTCATACTAGTCACATTTTTTCCACTCTCTAGTTTATATTTTTATTATTCTAGTTTGTCGAATTAATTTGTTTTAGTTATTAATTAGTTAATTAATTCACTTAAATTTACCAGTTAAATAATAGAGAAAAAACTAATACTAATACTTTTAGTTTTTGAGGGATCGACACTCGATACTTTTACGCTATAATATACTCGATAGGTGTATTTGTCTATTCGATCTATAGGTATTGGTCTCAGACCATATTATTTGTCCATGCAGAGTCTGAGCAAGTTGGAATGAGGACTGCTATTGCCATTATTAGAAAAGGAGATTATATGGCTTCTGAATATTTAGTTGTTGTTATTAAGTGTATCACTGTTAGACCTGCTACATCTCCTACTATGATGCATTCTGATATACCTTTGAATTATAAAATGTTTGTCCATGCAGAGTTTGAGCAGGTTGGAATGACGACTACTATTACTATGTTGGTTGTTGATAGAAACGGAAGGATTATGAATGAGATTTCATGCTTTAAAGCAGCACTTTCCAGACATTAGGCCTATACTCATGCCATTTTGTTAGATTTGTCCCTGGCTTCACAGATTAATCTTTGTTGTTTTATTTTGTATCCCAATAGTAGACTGTTTGTAAATTGCTTGCTCTCTAAGACTGATGAGGTTCCTTGGGAATTTTGTGGTATTTTGGCCCAAACAAGAGTTAGACTTTCTTACTTTGTTAATATATCTATTAGGTTTATTCCTAAGTTTGTAAACAAGCCTGCTATTCGGCTTGCAAAAACTCTCCTTAAAGGAAGTCTCCCTTCTGCTTGGGTATCCAATCCTCCTCGAGAACTTGTTAATATGTTGGTTTTCTTTTCTTGTTAATACAATTTCTGTTTCGACCAAAAAAATTATAATTACAAGAAGTTTCAAGTTGAATTTGGGGTTTTCTAGAAACTTTTATTTTTTATTTAATTTTTTAAAAAGATTATCACCAGTCATCCTTTTCAATTATGTTTTTTCTCCTTGTTTTCTATTTGTTTTTATCAATGTTTTAATAATATTTATATTTACTTTTATTTAAATAGATTTAATTTTTTGTTTTAGATCTATTTCCATTAGGCGATGTTGATTTTTTATTCATGACCTTTTTTTTGTAGACTTTTATTTGTTATTATTTTTTATTAACGTTGTTTTGATAATATAATGTTGTGCAAAATTTATTTTTGATAATAAATTTACATTTATTGATATCCAGATTAATCTTGTAAAAAAAAATAATTATTTTTTTCTCATTTTATAATATAACTATACATTTAGCCATTAACTTACTAAATATTTTATATTTATTAATCACTCACAGTTAAACACTGATCGCTAATTGATAATTACTATTTGCTTATCATCAATTGCTATAACATGCCCTAAATTAGCTACATAATAAATGAAAACTTTCCATTTCTGTTTTCAAATTATGAAGCAGTTTCTAGATGATTAACAATCTCAAATAATTATTTATTTTATAAACACCATCTTCTTTTTCTTGACAATTTTAATTTGAGCTATTTTCATTTTCATTTTTTGAGAATACAAAATTTGGATTACAATGTCATATTTTGAATTCATTAGGGTTGAGATTGCAATGAAAAAAAAAAAAAGAAAAAGTTTATGGTTATAATGCACGTCATCAATTAGTATTTTAATCTAGTAGTAAAATAAGATTATATAAGAATGAACATTAAATTTTGAATCTCATCAATATAAACTCCTTCCCAATACTCAAAAAAAAAAAAGAAAAAAAAACAATGTACGTTATCAACCTTTGATCCGATAGCATATACAATGGTTGATGAAGAGGTGGTTTAACTCAATTTGAGAATTTGATTTGAATGTCAAAAAGATTAGATCCGAAATAAATTTAAAAAATTGTGCAATTAAATTCGATTCTATCATAGTTTAATCCATCTAAATTAGTTTAATTTTACCTTCACTTAAAACTATTTGAATTTAATTCAATTTAAATTATTAAAAAAATTTAAATTTTTTTTAAAAAATATATGATCCTATTTGATCCAAAATTGTAAACAATCTAAAATCTTTTTTTGTATTTTGATATCATAATTAATATTTTCAAATTCAGATCGAACTGATCAATCAGACAGGTAAAATAAAAAACCCTTTAGTGATCATATTCGATATAATATTAAAAATCAATTACTTAAAAAATCAGTCAAAATTGAAAAAAATTAGTCAAAATTGAGAAAATTAGCTAAAATTGAAATCGGTTAAACTGGTTCAACATGCAACAATGTTATTTTGTGAAAAATTTAGAAATTTTAAAAAATTACATATTTTACTCAAACTTTAAATTTAAACAAGATAGATTTCATTACTTGATAGTATTATATATTTTTATTTTCTTTTAAATCTTTTTAAGTATTTCAGCTGATCAGTTTAGTTTTCTCTCTAATTTTAAAAACATTTATCATAATTCGATGTCACTCACCGCAGCCTAAAAATTGACCCACCCATTGGCCGTCTCCATATCATAACTTAAATAGGGTAATGTCTTTAGGCTTATTTTGATATGGGAGAAATGAAACTGGTTGTGATTATATTTAATGTTGTAAAGAAGATAAAAATGAATAAAAATAAAATTTTCTTATGCTTATATTCCTAACTTTGAGATATCCGTAAAAGAAAAAACAAGAAGATAAAAAAAAAAGAAGGGTTGATAGTATTCATAGCATAGGTCAATTAATATGATGGTTGGATTTCAGTTACCAAAAAATTAAAGGGCAGTCAGTGAATTAAAGTCATATGTCATCATAACAGGCTTTTATTTGCAGAATCACTTACTATTCAGTCTGTCGGTTCAAATTGAACCGAAATTTTAAAAATTGAATAGATCGAATTTAATGTAAATTAAAATCGAATCGGTGAAATTTAAAGAAAAATTCAAGTAAATTAAAATCGAATAAAATCAGTTTGATTCGATTCGTTTTTCGGTTTTGACTTTCAATGGACTTTATTTGTGATAAATTAGTTTAAGCTTTTTTTTAAAAAAAATCTTATATAGACTTTAATGCTAGCTTTGAACAACTTATTTTTACTTTTGAAAGCTCAAATTAAAAGATGAACTAAAAAAATTCACAAATCGATTTATTTGGTCTATTCGGTTTTCTCAATTTCAAACCAAACCAAAATTGAAAACCAAATATTTCTATTTTTTTAAACCGAACCGAATCAAATTTATTTTAAAACTAAATTGAATAAATCGAATTTACTCGATTCAGTTCTATTTTTCAGTTTTGGTTCGATTTTTCTCACCCCTACTTTCAAATATTTTTCTTGTTTCCCCCTTTTTATGGATTTACTATAAGAACTCTTTACTGCCTTCCATAAAATTCGTTATTCACTACTAGAAAGAGAGCAGAAAAATTTTAATCATTTGTGAACAAAAAGTGAGATGAGAAAAATTATTGTTAGGCTGATAAATTAGGTTTTTTTAAATATGAACTCCCTAAATTTGGTAAAATTAAATTAGGTTGTTATTCTTTAAACTTTCCTTTAACTTTACTTTAACTCTCTGCATGATTACTCTACCATTAGTAGTTGAGCTATGGTAAATTTAGTTTAATTATGAAAACAGGCTATTTATATACGTAGCTAAGATGTCTATCCAAAATTTGTATACGTATGTAGTTTGTAATAATGACAATGAATTAGGGTTTGGTCAAGATAAGGAAGAGCCAGCTGCCTGTAATTGGTTCAAGAAGGGGATGCATGCATATACGGTGGCCACCTTAATTGAACAGCAACTTAATTGTGAAAAGAAAGATACGATAAGTTAATTAGTAATTAAGTGATTTTTAAATCTGAATAAAGTACTTGGTGATACTAATATGAAATATACGCAATTAAAAGTAAAATTTACAGGAGTTTCTTACTTTTTTTTTTTTGTGCAATAAATTTCACAAAGGAAAGAAAAGGAAATGATAGGAAAGAGAAGAAAGTCCATGTTTCTTAATTGTATAAAAAAGATGGTCAAGAATTTCCCGAGTTCATCAGCCACACAAACCATCCATTTGACCAAACCGTGTGATTGAGTTTTCTTCATAAGTCAAGTTCTTATCACTCCTTAATAAAAAATTCAACATTCAAATCTCTTTTAATGTGAATGAAAGTTATGGTTTGATATTTAGAGTATAGTATAACACCTAAGTCCTTTGATTTAATTAATATTGCTTGAACCAAATGGGAATAAAATATGATATGTGTAAATCTTTGAACCACATAAAGCTAACTGCAAGTTTCCTGCTATTTGTTTCTCGTCACAGTAAATACCAAATGCACTGTTGTTTCACCTATATTTTCTTTCATTTAATTTCACTAATCCTGCGTACCCTCCATTCCCACCCTCATAATTTAAAATCATAATAATTTATATGTATTAGTGTATTATATAATAGCAAAAGGTGTCTCTACAAAGTTAAGTTACAGGTATCTACTTCAATCTTTTATGGTAACCAAACCATTTTTGTTAATTATATATCTGTACATATTATATATGGAATGCTAATATGTACAAATAATTACATGCAAGACTACTGCAGATTATAGGCAATAAAAGGCATCACACACACACACACACACACACACATATATATATATATATACATATTTTAATATATATTGATCATCTCAGATTGAAATGAGTGAAAGAGGAAACATGAAGTTGGGTATGAGCTGAACTTATCTCCTCCAGGGCCTAATGATGGTAGTAATAATAATGAAGCAGTGGAGTCAGCAGGATCATCTTCAGAAACGTCACCCAAGAGCTCATGCTTGTCATCGGATGAGAAGACGACCAATGACAATTATGCTGAGAGTAGTACTTCCATGTTGCAGCTGGCTGGATGTCCTCGATGCCTCATGTACGTCATGTCAGCAGATGTAGATCCTAAATGCCCCAAATGCAAGACCACCGTGTTGCTTGATGTTTTCAACGATGATAACAATAACACCACCAAGAAGACACCAAACTGATGATGACGATGACCCAAATAACTTCATCTTCTTCTTGGCGGAGAAATTCACTCGTTCCTAGTTCCATCTTTGATTAGCTATCTAGTTACATGTAAACTTTGATTGCTTTCTTTCTTTAGTTTAAGTTCGTGAATCTTTAATTCCATCAACTTGTCCCTTTTGTAAGAGGCTTTTGTTGTCTAAGAGAACACAGTTATCCCTTTTAAGCAGTGAGCGCAGATATACACATACAGCATAATTAGGGTTTTGAGCAGCCTCTCCCTCTGATTCGCCTTCCCCCTACCCTGAAAAATCACCTTAGCCTCATTATACATGTATCTTATTAATTTTGTGTTTCTCCATCTTCTTTGCAACCAAATTATATGTAGTGTTGGATTTCTTTTTCATCTCTAATTAACTAAACTCTTCTGTTTTTTTCTTTGTGCATATATATATATATATAAAATCACGCACATGGGGAGATTAATTAATATAATTATAATTGCAATGAATTAGAGATAATTTTTTCCAATTTTCTTTTCCCTGTCTGCTTGATCATCTCATCTATCATTTGTTGGCCACAAGCTGTTTCCCTTTTTTTTTTGACTAAAAGAACAAGCAATCAATTAGATGACGACTTCAATTAATGGCTAATTACATTCAACACAGTATATTTATAAGGAAATATTATAAAAAAAAGTGTTAATGTCAATTAAACCATTTACATACGATATATACACACACACACGTAATCAGCTTTGCAATTAGGCTAAGTTGTGTTAGTGGAATTTTAGTTGTATACTTGGACCGTTGGACGAGATAATTAATTAAGCCGAATAGTTGGGCTCCGTCCTTATATTGAATTTCAATGTTAAATACAATTTGCAAAATATAATAATTAATATACATATTTTATGAATAATAAAACATAATAAATTGACAGATAAATAAATATTTATAGAATAACGATCAAACTCTAAATTTCAATTAAAACTAAAAACTAAAATGACAAATTATATATTATAGGTTGTACAGTATTTACAATTCAAGAACAAAATTACATTTTTGCAAATATTTTTATAAATTGAATTTTTAAGTTCATTTCAAATACTTTTTGTTGTTATAGTTAATATTTATAAGAAAAATGCAATAATTTTAAAAAAAATAAATGAATCTCATTTTCAATAAGCTAATTAATATTTACAAAATAAGATTTATTTTAATATGAAGAAAATAAAAAGTAACTCTTGTTGTATGTTTTCACTAATTAATATTGCCAAACTCAATAACTACCGAAAAAGGATAATGATTTTAGACATTTTATTAAGTTTAGATATTTCCAAACTCCTTCCTTTGGTATTATTATGATAGGAATTTCATAATTATATTAGGACTTTCTAAATTATACTCATTTTTCTTTTTCTCTAAAAACAACTCCTTTTTTAGTGTGTTAGGGCCATATTCTGTTGGCGGTAAGTACCCTTTTTCTTTGTTTTATTTATTTTGTTTAATAAAGTGATGTATTTTACTGTATTTGTTATTTTGTTTTGTTTTGTATTTCGTTTGAGAGTTTTTGTTTTAAATTTATTATTTTGTCTCCCTTGTTAAGAGTTTTTATCTCTTTTTTCTAGAATTTTAGTGATTTGAGATTGGTTGTTTAGTAATATATGATGACATATTATTAAGTATTATTTTTCAAATCTGTTCTGACATATTATATGAATTTCAGTTCATGTCACGTTATACCATTATACCTGATGGAGATCACCATAATTGATAAAAATGTATAGCTATCGAAGAATATTCATAGTGAAAATAGAACTATGATTTCAGAGTTAAGTCAATGTACAATTATTAATAGTGTTTAGAATCGATTTCATATTAATTTTTTAGATTATAAGATTATTTTATTTTATTTTATAGATGTCATATAACTATTTATAAATGAAAATATCTTCTACTATTCCAAAAAAAAAAATTATAGAAATTTCATGTCGTATATGATAATTAAGTAAAGAGTGTTATATCCATTAGGTATTTCAAGGCTAATTTTGTTATGTTTTAGAAAAACTCGATATTAGAACTATTAGATTTATAAAGTGTAAATCTTAATCATTAAAGTGTTGAAAACTTAACTATAATAATAACAACTATGATTTAATCTTATCATAAATATAAGACCTTAATATTTAATATACCAAAATTAAATTTGATAAGCATTTAATTGTATAAAGAAAATCTAGAAAGCAAGGATGTTCTTATCTTATCCTGTAGGACTTAGAAAATAATTAATCTTTTCCATTTGAAAAATCAAGAAAATGAAAACTTAGTTGGAAAGAAAAGTTATATTTTAATTCTTTTTTAAAAATATTCATCATTTAGATATTATAGTAATTATGTTAAAAATATTACATAATTTATTTATTTCCCTTAAAATAAATTTTTACTTCTATTCTATTTCCCTTAACATATGAATTGCAAAATTAAAAGAAATTAAGCAACTATTTTAATATAATAACTGACATAGTTTACTAGATAAATTATATTTCATTAAACTAATAACTATTAATATTTTATAAACATAAAAATTTATTTTGAGATAATTGTAAAATCTTAAAGCATAAATAAAAAAATCTCAAATTAAATCAACAAATTCATGGAGTAATAATATTAATAATAATAATAATAATATCTTAATCTCAAATTAATTGGAGCCAACTAAATAAATCCATTTTTCTATTCCACACAATTTTGTTATAAATCTTTATACAAGATAATATAAATTTTGTACTTTCATTTTACATATTTTTAAGAAAATAACTTAATGTATAGTATTTTAATATAAACCTCAATGTTAAATCTATAATCTCTTAAAAGTTCAAATGAAAAATAAATTTTTGAAAAGATACAAATGATTATGCTTATAATTTTTATTTATAAACTATTATTTTATTTTATTGCTAAAAAATTATATCTAAATATACTAAATAAATAAAAATATTAATACATGTAAGCATAATATAATATAATATTATATTATTCTTTATATTTACTCATCATAAAAAAGTTAGTTATAATTCAAGAATATATTATATTGAAAACCTACACTATTCAATAAAAGAATTAAGATTTAAATAAAATTTAATATACAAACAGTAGCACACACTTGACCTATCAGTTACAATAACCAAAGATCACATCCCTTGCTCTAACAATTACACATTTACCATCATAATTAAACCCTAAACAAATACAACAAAAGTTACGATAATCATAATTAAAGACAAAATGACCAACAGTATAGTAGCCCTATTCCTTGCTTTGTTTCTTTCTGCTTCGATTTCTCTCACCCTTCTAAGCAAGAGATCACATGTCTTGAAATGCTTAGGAATTAGAGGATCAAACGATAAGAAGTATTCACATGTACCAACCATTTGCATTTAATCACAAAATTTTAAACTATTTAGCATGTAATTACAAACAATAAATTAAGCCCTAAATTTTAACTATCAGAGCAGAAATTAAGAAATTAAGCATTACTCCATAATTTTTATATCTAAAGAAAGGTCAACCAAGGTTAGCAATAGTCCATGAATGATTCAACATTACGGTTTTTCCACAATTGCAAATTAGAATAACAAAATAAGTAGGAACCTGATTGAATTCATACTAGTCCATTATTTTTTAAATTGATAACAAAGAAATTAAAATTAGGGAAAAATATTAAGAGGATTATAAGTAGAATTTCAGAGAGACAAAGGGAGAAGGTTTTAGATTTTAGGAGAGAATAGATTTAGCCATTATTTGCATTGAAGGAGACATAGGTATATATTGAAGAAGAAGCAAAGAGCCATTGTAAGTCCACATTGAACAAGATTTATTGTTCTCAATCTCCGACTAGTGAATGATCTCATGTGCATGTATTCAGAAACAATGAGGTATTTAAAAGTATCGAATAGTCTAGTTAAGGTGCAAAAAAGGTTTCAATAAAAGTTTAGGGGCGATAAATTTTTTTTTTTTTTTAATGCAAGTTGAGGTGCCAACTTTTTATCCTTTCTTTTCATCTAAGCAATCCTTATAAGGAGAGACAAAGATCCACGTCCAACTAATTCATCTCAACTAAAGTAGAGACAGAAAGCATTGATTAAGTCATCCCTAAAGGCAGACACCGAAAGTGTTGCTCAATCGACATCCTTTTCATCATCATCACCTTGTAAGAAACCTGTGATTTCTTATCTCTCTGTTTATCACTTCTGCCACGATTGATCGACCGGCAACGAAAAGAAAATTAGGGAGAAATCATAACTAAAAGCAATCAGCGAGCAAAAGGAAATTTCTATTTTAGCATATGGTTGTCGTCATCCTCCTAATAGAAGTTTGTAATTTCTCATCGCTCTCTTTATCATTTCTCCTAATGTAATCGATCAGATAGCAGTTGAAAGTAACTCGGGGAGAAAAAAAAACTCACAATAAAAGGAAATAAACAATAGAAAAACAATCTATGTTTTACTAAAGATTTTTTTTTTTAATGACTATTGCTTCCCTATTCTAATCTATGATTAAAGTTTTTGAATTTTTTTATTATTGGTTTAGGGTCTATAGTCAATGACGACATCTTGGGTCAGTATAATTTTAGGCATAGTATCGATGGATGCCTTGGATGTCGACGTGTTGAATTGGTGTATTTTTTTTGTCGACGGATGCCTTAGACATCGTTGTGTTATTCCTTACCTTTTTTTATTTTAAATTGTTTGTTATTGTTTACTGTAGCTTGTATTTTGCTCTTATATATTTATAATTCGTAAAATTGAATTGGTTTTTTTTTTATTTTTTCGATATATATTTTAAGAATTAGAAAGTGAGTGGAAAGAAGGGCAATTTTCATATTTCACACAAATTTAACATCAAATTAACGAAATGATTAGTGAGTCTAATAGTACCAAAATAGAGGTGGTTTATAGTGTATTTTTAAAAATCAAAGGATAAAGTAGCATAATATGACAAAATTCAGAACGTCTATAGTATTTTACCCTTACCGTTATGCTCTTCATTTATGTTATAGCAGAAGGATAAAAGCATGTACTTATACGAAACTTTAGAGGGCTAATATGTAAGTTTAATAATTTTTTAATCTACAAAATTCTCTTTTCCGAGTCTTTTCCTCAAAAATGAGTGAAAGACTAGTGATTATATTTGATTGATTGACATTTTCTTTTCTTTCTCTAGTTTTCCCCTACTTTCCAGTCAGCTATTAGCCTGCAGGCGGGAGGACTCCTTTTTCTTTCATTTTATTATTTATTTGTTTTTATATCTTTTTAAAACAATTTCTAGATGTTTATTTTTATGTTTTTCTTAAAATAATTTATGGATTCATATAGATCTATATGCTAATTAATTTATGCCCTTCAAGATGTAGATTTATTAAAATTTCTACTTTTTGTTATTTTTATTGAAAATTATTAAGTCTTCTTTCATAGAATGTTGCTCTTATTTCATGAAAGTTTTGATTTATTTTTATATAGAAATTTAGATTTTTTTATAAAAAGTTTAGTTTCCTTTCGAACGGTGAAATGTAACATTTTTTTTTTCAATATTCAAGCTATTAAATTGTTAAAAAGTATTCAAGTTTAACTTAGTTTAAAAGAATTATTGAATGATGCATGCTTATTAGTAATCAATTTAAATACCCTGTTAAATTATATGAAAAATAAAATACTTTATAAAATTTTTGTTGTTTTAAAAAATATATTTCTTATATACTTTTTAATATATGTCATTTATATTATTGTGTTTTTGAATTCAAATGCATTTCTTTATTCATGTATAAGAGATTCATATTATTCTTTAATATACACACATATATATAATACCCGCGCGCCCATACACACACACACATATATATATATTCACATCAAGTAATAATACAAATTTTTTGCACCTTTATTTACAGAAAAAAATAGCTAATAAAACATTATTTTTATGCCAGTTTTTCATATTTTTAGATCAACACATTAATTTTCTTATTTAACTTTATTCATTCAACTAATTTATTTATTGACACTACGGCAAGAAGAAAAATAAGTGAACTTACTGTGTTTAGTACAAAATAATGCAATTCGATATAACATATTAATATGGATAGGATGAAAATCACAATGAGTAATTAGACCAATAATCAATCACTTTTATCATATCGAAAATTTGTCATTGATGAATTATTAGATAAGTATACAAAAGATTTGGATGTAGGTAAGAAATTTCTTGAGAAACTTTTGATAGATGTAGAGTTAGATTGAAAATCTTTCATCCGTGGGCTAAAGAACAATCACCTTACCATCATAAATTAAATACACCTTTTAACATGTTATAGATATGTATATTAAACATGAAATTATAAGTTTGGGTGAAATTAAAATAAATAATTAACATGTTATATCCAATAGATGGTCTGATTTTTGTTTAATCATCATCATTCTCTAACTCATAAGTTTAATATAGTATTTGGTTCAATAAGTTTAGCATAGTGGCGTTAGTTTTAATCTAACTCAATTTAAATACATATTAAATGAAAATCTATGAGATATATAAAATTTGTTGATGTATGGATGAATCTTCCTATAATACCGAATATCAGACCCACTTGAAAAGTTTAAAAAGCAAATAAAAACAAGAGTGTAATTGTACGTATATGCATGACCGACAATTAATCCAGTCACATGGACAGCAATTAATCCAAGTTAATGTATGCATGAAGGACTTGTACATACATGCATTAATTCAGTTATAATTGCACTGCGAAGGGGGCGCCACACCCTTTATCTCCATATCGATGCTTCAGATGAAGTGGAGCCCCGGAAGACATAAAGCTTTATCCAAGGTTGGCTAACCTTGTGTCAGGTGGATTTAAACCAGCTTTAAATTTGGGTCTTTTTTTTTTTTTTTCTTCCTTTTGGGTTGTGCGTTAAGATTGAATGATTTTGAATTATGAATAAGATTGAATTAGAAATTTAAATAATTTTTTAGTTCTTTTTAAAATTTTGAGTTGAATTAATTTACTCATAATTATAATTTTTAAATAAAGAAAATATTATTTTAATTTTATATAAATTTTAAATATCATTAGTAATTTAAATAGGTTAAATTCAAACCAATTTAGAACCATGTCAATTTAAGTTGACTCATAAATTGAGTTTGAATGAAAAAAATTTAATCCATAACAAATCATTTAAAAAAATAAGAAGTTAAATTAAAAGGCAAGTTGATGTACATGAAAAAATTCAAGTGAAAGTTGATGTATAAATCTTTAATAAGCCTAGTTGTCATTTTCGTAAGTAGTGACAACATAAATATGACAAAAAAAATTATAGAATCCAAAATTCACGATAAGAGAAGTGTTAAATATTTTCTCTATATTATATTTGTTTTTTATTTTTTCTCTATTATAATGACACTGCTTACGCATTCACGATAAGAGGATCTGAAATTGTTTATTTTTTACAAGTTCAATGTTTGATCCTTCTTATTAAATTCTAAGATAAAGGAGAGAAATTTACTTATATTGAATGTATATACTTAATTAATAGCAAAAGAATATATGTATTAAATGAGAAAATGATTATCTTTTCACTTAAAAAAAAGCAATAATAAATTCTTGGAACAGTTTTGGATAATTATTTTAAATATCCCTATATTATTGGATAAGCGTATAAAATAAAAATAATACTAATAATTAATTTATCCAATCAAAGCTAACAAAATAATAGTATACTCTATCAAAATTTTAGTAGATATATAATAATTAAATAACTTTTATTCAAATTCAAATTTATTATATACTTGATTTTGAATAAAAGATGTTAATTCTGAAAATTATTCAAGATTATCACAAATACTATTGCATATAAAAAATCATTCTCAACTAATAGGATAAGTGTATTAAATATGAGTACCAGTATCCTTTCACTTGAAAAAAAAAAGTGTAATGATAAATTTCTTAGACAATTAAGGGTTGTTATTTTAGGTATCCATATATCATTGAATGGGTGCATAAGATAAAGATACACATCCAGTATAGACAAGACTTTTCTAAAATCATTAAAATATTTTCTAAATCCATTTTAATAGATACGGATGGAATTGAACTACAAACTATCCATTTGATTGCTATCTCTATTTGAGATCTTCATATATGAAATTATCAATTGATATCTACATTTTATACACAATAATTTAACACTAAAAACTTTAAAATATGCAAGTGGGTATTTAACTCTTGCAATAAGAGCTAATCATGTAAATTTTATTTTAATAAAAGTGTGCAAAGGAAACGCGCATTTTAAGGAACTTTAAACACTTATAAAGGTTAAATTTTGAAGAGCAAATAATTTCAAAATCTATTATCAAAGGAAACATCAAGAAAATCATAGAGAAAGTACTTTGTGATCTTTAATTATAAGATTTGTGAAGGCTTTGTATTGAAATAAAAAGAAGAAAGCAAGATTGAAGACATGCACGGTCTAGATATACAGGCCATCCATCATTATTAGATCAAATCGAAAATCAATAATCAATATTACAATCATCTTTTTTTTTTTTATGAGAGGCTAAAAAGGCTAAATAGTTATCACTTTTTAATTTTTCGACTCCTTATATATATATATGCTTCATCTTCTTAATATACTAATGTTTATATAATTGTTCCATTCAAATTAAGAAAATTGATTATATAACTATCCTATGTTTATTATTATATAACATTTTTTAAAATTAAATATTATTATAATTTTATTGTATTTTACAGTTTTTTACTCACTATATATATTTAATTTTACTTTCGAATACAATTTATAATGAAATAATTGATAATATTATACACATAAATAACTAAGTAGTACCTTCTTATATTGGATATCCAGTATCATCTCCTTGATCTTCTTAATATATAAATATTTATAACATATATTCTCCATAGAAATTAAGAATTTTGATTATATTATTTCATCCCTTTTTAATGAGTAAATATTATTATAATTTTATTATATTTTAAGTAATTATAATTTTTATTTTATTTTCTGAAATTTGTTTACTCATTTATTTGAAACACACATAAATAACCAATAAAAGTATTTGTTTTCATTAATTAGAAATTAAAATAAATTTTTATTAAATTCATCATAAGGGGAAGAAAAATTAACAAGCAAATTTGACACACCTATTATTGTCAATTTTTTTATTTATTTTAGAATGTGTTAGAAATATTATATTATTGTCAGCTTTATTAAATAATTAGTTCTTTTTTTTTCCTGTTCTATAAAGAATTTACAATCTTTAATACCGTTATATAATAATTATAATTAATGCAAATAATAATTAAAGGATTCCTTGTTAGCGATATCTAATTTATTTCAAAATTTTTTCAATTTATAAAGTCCAATTTATGTAAACATTTCATAATATGATAAACAAAACTGAGATTGTAGAATATAAATAATGCATAATAAGTCAACAATTTGTAAATAACACACAGAAAAAAGAAACAATTGTCAAGATAAATCATGACCACTTTTGTCACTATGTAACTTATGAAACTAAAACAATGATTATAGGAAAAGAACAAACCTCAATTGAGCTGTCATATAGTCATCAAAATTTACTGCAGTGTTGGATTTATTAATTTATTGACATTAGCAATATTTACTTCTCCCAAAAAGAATATGACAAACGGTATAAAGTCAAATAATTTATTAATTTTAAACGTGTATTCTTTATAATCAAACCAACAAAAAGTGAAAAAAAAAAAAGGAAAAAGAAAAAGCAAACAATCAGAGGTTACAAGCGGAAAATAGAAAGCAATTAAATAAAAGCACCCAAAAGTATAAAAATGATCCTCACTAATTATGGGCAATTGAAACAAAACTAGGAGTTAAAAGGAAGGATCGTTATAATCAATGGTTTTCCTTGTTTATGATGGACATTATAACTTTTGACGACAATTGAGAGACAAAATTTTGTAGATTTGAAAACTAATCATATATATAAAAGATTTTAGGATTAATAATAAGATGAATATGACAATTATAGATGTAGGATTTAATTAGAATGGTTTTCGTCGTCCTCTGTTCAAGGCATTCTGGACTCATATATAGGGCTTCCTTACAGTTATCCCATTATAGCTCATCTGGATTGTGATATATATATATATATATATATTCGGCTTTTCAACAAAAGGAAAAGTAAGCTTTGTATTTTTTTTAATTTCGAAAGAAATATGATTGTGACCAACTTTGTAAGGGGTTATCGTATGAATAAAAGGTGCTTCTAAGATTTTGGAATGGTGCATATCTCTAATAAGAACAAAAGAAGTTCTTATAGCAATATCTCTGTTGATGATAGAAGCATCAGTCTTGCCATCAATTTTTATTTTGGAATCATTGACTACCAATCGTTTTTCTTTTGTATTTTGTATGTTTGTAAAATCTATTTGGAACTATATATATTTTGATACAACTTAAATCTCCTCCTGTATCAAACAAAGCTATATTCTCAAATTTGAAATCATATCAAAAGGTTATCGTAATATGGATAAGATACTTTTTGGAGGTGATTTCTCTTAAGACACAAAGAAAATCCTCTAGGGCTTTTTCAAGATTTTTTTGTGTGGTTCTTCCTGGCCTTCTTTAAATTCAGACTCAGACCCAAATTCTTTTTGTAAAAGACTTTGTATGAGCTCTGTTTCTTTTTTTTTTTTTTTTTTTTGTTTCTCTTTAAGCCCTTTAAGTTCAATTTTGATGTTTTTAATTTCAAGTTGCAGACTTTGAATGATCATAGGGGTTGTTTTGGATTTTTTCTTTCCTTTACTATGGATAGTAGTGAGGTTATAGGTATTGGTGCTTATTGAGAGTAGTAATGAAGGTTTTGGTTTAGGTTTTTCTTCTAAAGATTTTGGGAGTTTGCCAAGACATTCTTTTCTATCTAAGAATCACTTATGTGCTTAACAATTTCAAGAAGGAGTTCCTGATCTTTACTTAGCACACAAATGGTTTTTGTTTTGGGCTCAGTTTCAAAGGTGGAGTTTATACCTGATGAACTGGCTAACACATTAATTTGTAAAGGTTTTTCAAAAGACTCAAGAAATTTTGAGTTGAAAGTATCCACAAGAAAGGCTACAATTTTGTTAATGGCCTCTTCCTTTAGTTATAGTTCTATAGTTTCCTACTTAACCTATAATATCTAGAGGAATGACCTATTTTCCCACAATTATAGCATGTTATGTCTTTTAGGAAGTTCCTAAAATTCTCATTTAGGGATTTTTTATAAGGTTTCTTATTCTTTTTGTGGGATGATTTTTTGTAGTAAGGCTCTTCCTTGGGCTTGGAGTATAGACCAAACTCAAACTGTTTGTAAAAAATTCCAAGTTCATGTCTAGTTTTCTTCATTTCCACTTGAGGTGTTTTTGTAATTTTAAATCTTGACAGATTTTTAGGCCCTCTTTCTGAGTTAAACTTATTAGTTCACATAAGTCAACTGGTCATAAGGTATTTGATTATTGAAAAAGGCTTTAATGTTGTTCCTAACCCTTTCTCCTAATAAGGTGGGTAATCTAATAAAGGAATTTTCTTTCCAAAAAGGCTCATTAGAATCCTCCATTAGCCTTACTCTAGTGAGGAAGGTGGTTTTGTAATATTGGAAATCACTGAGCCTTTTGCACCTGAGATTGCTAAGTAGCTCAACATTTTTGTCTTTAAGATGTAAGGGATCTCTTATGAAATGTAAGGACATTGTAAGGATTAAGGTTGAAATAACATATTGGATGATGTTTCCATTTCGATCAATTATTCCATCCTCATGTGTTTGTATGGAATTTAGTATTTCTAGATGTTGAGCTGGGTTAAGGTGGTAATCCCACCAACCTTTTAACTGTCTTGAGAATCCCTTTACGATGAGTTCTGTTATATCTTTATCAGGGGTCCCAGTCTAGGTTTTGTAGGCATTGGCTGCCATTGTCATTTGTTGTAAGAGACTAAGGATGTTGTATTCAGACATGTAATTTATGTTCCATTCATATATGGATGAGACATTGTATTTGGACGGATTTAGGATACTAGGTTCATTTTTTGTATCCAAGTTTAGTGTTGTGGGCTTGGGATAGTTAATTTGCCAGTGAAGCTTGTTCATTTGAGGAATTTCCTCTTTCAAAGCTTCCTAATATGAGGTATGTTTGGGGCTTTGGTTAATGGTGCTAATGGTTTTGGACTGTGATGTTTCTTGAGCCATCATTTTTTATGACTCTGATACTTCAATCTAACTCATCTGGTCATTAATGGCTTTCATGAACTTAGTCCTAGTTTCTTGTATTTATTGTTGACTAAGTTTGGATATTTAAAAGGGTTTGAAAACAGGTGTCTTATGTTTTTGGTTTGAGAGTTTTACCTCATTAGGTTTTTGGATATGGCTTTCTATCATGGTCTATTGTTTTCCTATAGTTTGGAAACATACATTTGTAAAGTTATTTTGTAAGATGATATATTTTTTTTTTTTTTTTATGTTTGCAGTCTCATCTGAGATGATTTTGTAAAGAGAAGCTTTAATTTGTAAGCCACTGTCGGAAAAAGGTGATTTATCTGGTTGGAGGATGCTCAGATTGGACTATTTTTCCATTAACCTGCCACTCTGGCAATTTATTTCTAGAGGTGGCAAGGTTGATAGTTTTCAAGTATGGTTACTTAATTCCATTTTGAGAAGCATCTATTTCAAACTAATAATAATAATAAAAAGATATGTGCTTGGTGTTGGAGAATAAATTTAAAATATTTTTCTTGTATCTCTTTCCTTATTTCTAAGAAATGGTTGAAAAATCAGGTTTTCTTTTTTGCATTCTAGAGAGCATAAAAGTGTTCGTGCAAATATTTTTTTTTATTCAATTTAACCTCTTTTTCTAAAAACACAAACCTCATTGTTTATGTTTTAAGTTATGGTTGAAGGAGTAGGAAAAAAGGGTGTGAGCACTAGTTCTTCTTGTTTTTCATTTTGGTCTAGAGGCAACCTATCTTCTGTATAGATAGGGTATGAAACATTTGTATGATAATCTATAGTCTGAAGTGTGGAATTGGGTAGATCTGATATGGAATACCTAAAAGGTATATTTGTATAGGGAGCATAAATAATGGAAGGGAGTTTAAAAACTCTTCTAACATCTATAATGCTCAAAGTAGAGCTTTCATTAGAGTACCTTGTATTGGCTGAAGGTCTTTCAAAAATCAATTTTACTTTTCCATAATGATATTGGGTGATGGTTATTAACCTGATTTTTGGTTATAGTTAGAACTTCATCAGGTATAATTTTTTCTAAGATCCATTCTTCAGGTAAGGTTATATCTTTCCATTGAATGGGTTTTGGGATGAAAAAATTTGATCTTGTAAGATCTGTTTGTAGCAGAAGTGTTTCTCCTTTTTGGCAATGAAACCTATGTGTGACAGCAAAGGCTGTCATCATGGCTTTATAACGTATTTTATAAATAAGAGCTATTGGGATAGATCCCTCAAACATTTTATAGTTATGTGTCTGTATTTGTAAGGTCATGACTTTCAAGATATGTTTATAATTAAAGGATACTGTAATGTTTGGGTACAATTGAAATAGACTGGTGCCTTACAAATACTCAATTCAACTGAACTTAAGAAAAAGTCTTGGAAGTTTGTATGTCTAGCATCCCCAAGGACAACTAGAATAGAAGTGTTTAGGCCTTCCCTAGTAAGAGGTTTGATACCAATATGGACTAAGTCTATGTGCATGTATTTGTAGTGTTTGTTTTGATGGTTTTATAGGTTTAGATAGTTGGATATCTCTCTCTTCAAACTTAATTGTAAACTCATATTTAAAGAAGTTTAATTTAGAGGTTATGTAAATCTGATCTTTTTGTACTTTGAAAAATTTTCAATCATCAATATTTTTTGCAAAATCTTCAATGGTGATTTCTTCACTTATCATTATTCCCTTTTCAAAGTTTCCACAGTTACTAAAGTGTGAAGAAGAAGTGGTTCTACACAGAAAAATATCTATGAAAGAAAATGAAAACATTCTCAATTAGTTTGGGGTATGTCAATGGTTTTACAACCTTAATAACAATAAAGTCTTACTACTCACTCCACTTTAGACTCTGATTCAAGAAGGTTTAATACATCATATGATGGGTATTGTTCACAGTATATCTTCTCTCCCCATGGCTCTAATATATACAAATACACACACAAAATTGCGATCGAATTAATAATAGAATGGATATGATAAGTATAGATGTAGGATTTAGTTATAATGGTTTTCTTAGTCCCCTGTACAAGGCATTTTAGACTTATGTATAAGGCTTCCTCATAACTGTCCTATTAGTGCTATTCATAATGATAAGTTTACCGTCATTCAATTATCAATACTAGGATTCTTTCTCGTTACATATTTTTTATGATCAAATAACCATTTGTCTAGAGACTAGTTGTTATAGTTCGTCTGAATAGTGCGGTTGTTCGCCTAGTGCTTAGTCATGGAATGGTTCATATATATATATATATATAGCTTTCTATTTTGTTGCTTAGATGATGAGTGAATAAGGATTGTGATTGAATAATAATTTTAAATTTATTAGTACTTAACTTATTAATCTTACAAACTAGCTCAATAAATATAAATTCATGAGTTAGCCTGTAAATAATTTTATTGATAATTTAAATATAACTATACATTTTTATTTATAATATGTATAAAATAATTTAAAATATATTAATTAAATATATACAATAAATAATATGTTTATATTGTAATATCATATAAATATTAATAAATATATTAATTTTTTAAAATATAAATTTTAATTTAAAAATAATTATTAATAATTGTATTATAATTTAATTTTATTAATTTTTTTACTTGATTAAGCATGTTTACCCCTTTTAGGTTTATGCTACTTTAGTGATACTTGATATAAATTTGATTTATTTATTAAATAATTTTAAGATATTTGATTCAAACTTACTTCATTTATGAATAAATTAAATTTAAAGAAATTTTAAGGTTTATGCTTTTTTAATGATACTTGATATAAACTCGATTTATTTATTAAATAATTTTAAAATATTTATTCAAAACTTACTTCTTTTATAAATAAATTAAACTTAAAGAAATTAATACTCAATTTGATTTCATTTATTTATACTCTAAATATAAAGAGGATATGAATTGTTTTTCTCATAAAAAATAATAAAGTAAAATAATAAAAATACCAAGATATGTCATTACACAATTAATTTAATATATGAAAAACTTATCTATATTAGATTTTTACGAAGGAAAATTACACAATTCTATTATATGGTTTTCTTTTTTGGTAAATATGATTATGTGATCTATTTATTAACAAAATTTTATTTTATGGTATGATATTGTTTGCAAAGTGGTACTATATCCGTAATTTTATTACATCCATATGATTTGATATCAGATTTGTACACTATTTTAACTAAATATGTGTCTAAAATTTAAATATAGAATTTATTTATTATAAATACAAAATTTGTTAATTTTTTGTTTACTTTATGTATATATTTGAATAAATTCTGCAGTGATAAAAATAAAATTTATTCAAATATATATAAAGTAAAAAAAAAAAATAAATAATATATTTAGAGTGACTAAATTATATACTCATATATAATTAATTAAAATAATATATAAAATTTAGTACTAAGTCAAATGGATATAATGAATTTATAAATTTAGTATCACTTTGCAAATAATATTATATCATAAGATATAATTTTGCTAATAAATAAATTATGGGATTATATTTATCAAAAAAAATCATAAGGTAAAATTTTATACTTTTTTTTTCTTTTTTCTATCATGATAATTATGTACAACTCATTGCCTCCACTAAACCCCCTAAAGACACAACTATATATATATATATATATATATATATATATATATATATTGGTTAAAACATTCATTAATTTGAGCGCAATTTTCACGTGCCTCTCACCTGAAATTTAGCATGCCAAACGTTAGGGTGATCAGTATGGTTTTAAATTGATTATTTGAAATCACTTAAAATCTAATCGAAAATCAAATATTTCAAAAAATGAAAGAATCGACCTTGAATTAAGATGAGAAAATATTTATTTTAAATTAAATTAATTTTTAATTCGATTCAATTTAAATATTTAAAATTAATAAATTGGTTTAATTTAATTTAAATATTCAGATATTTCTATTTTTTTTAATGAGATTTGACAGACAGGAGAAGAACAAAAAGGGAAGATGAAAAGCGCAAAAAAGAAAAGAAAACAAGTTGGACAACAAAAGGATGTGGCTAATAACATACACATGCAAATGTGTTGCTGCTGGATGAGAGAGCAGATACATTGAAATTGGTCAAATGGAAATGCAAAGGAAGCCACCACTTGTGCTCCCCTCTCTCACATGATTGTAGTAATATAGGAAGGACTGACGAAATTGACCAAGTCTCTGGTTACTTCCCTCAAAATAAATAGTCAAACGCAAGCCGCGTTGAACGTAGTATACTTGCCATTGCCAACAGCCTCTTTTGTTTCCTCGACCCAACTTCCAAGCAACATCCTCCACCCCCATTTCCCATTTATTTATAACTTGACTCTCACTCCTCTCCTTCCAGTATCACACACAACCCATTTCTATTTTCTCCGTCTGTCTCCATACCTTCTCTCATATAGATTACACATCAGTTAATCATATATATTATTTATTTTTTAACACACACTCACGTATATATGATATATGGATTCAAAGGAGTCTTCTTCTGCTGCTACTGATATCATAATACGCCAAGTATGGTCCTCCAATCTAGAATCGGAATTCCAGCTCATCCGCGACCTCATCGACGACTTCTCTTTCATCTCCATGGACACCGAATTCCCAGGCCTCATTTTCCGTTCTCCTCACCCTCATCATCAACCCCCTTCCCATCACTACAACATCCTCAAATCCAACGTAGACGCCTTGAACCTCATCCAAGTGGGCCTCACTCTCTCCGACTCCCTGGGAAACCTTCCGCACCTCGGCACCTCCAACCGCTTCATCTGGGAATTCAACTTCCGCGACTTCGACGTCACTCGAGATCCTCATGCTCCTGACTCCATCGACTTGCTCAGGCGCCAGGGGATCGACTTCCATAGAAACAGAGAGGAGGGAGTAGACTCGTCGAGATTCGCAGAGCTGATGATGTCATCAGGTCTGGTGTGCAACGACGCTGTCAGTTGGGTGACTTTTCACAGCGCCTATGATTTTGGGTACTTGATAAAGATACTGACGCGGCGGTGCTTGCCTAGTGGACTAGAGGAGTTCTTGAGATTGATAAGGGTGTTTTTTGGAGATAGAGTTTATGATGTTAAACATATGATGCGATTCTGCCATAGCTTGTACGGTGGTTTAGATAGGGTGGCGCGGACGCTTCAGGTGGAGAGGGCCGTCGGGGACTGCCACCAGGCTGGATCTGACAGTTTGCTCACGTGGCACGCGTTTCAGAAGATGAGGGATGTTTATTTTGTCCATGATGGGCCCGAGAAACATGCCGGCGTTTTGTATGGATTACATGTCTTTTAGTAATTTTAATTTTTACAAATAATTAATTTGTATATTTTTTAAAATATTAAGGAGGGGGAGATTAATTTGTATATTAATCAAGCTAGTTGGTAATTAATCAATAATTCTACAAATTGATTCTTTTTAGGTTGTGGTCATATGAGAATTATTCTACATACACCTATATTTATATTATACATAAAAATTTAATTTTTAAATAAATTAAAATATATTTAATTTAAAGATTAACTTAAATATAAATATATGTTTATTTAATATATATTATTATAGAATAAAGGCATGTATTCAAAAAAATTAATTACAAATATCATTTAATTTTGATTTAAATTGCTATATGGTGCATTGACTTTTTTGGATCTTAATACATAGCGACTGCTACCTATTACATTTTCTTCAATTTTCAATTCTAATTGCCAACCAAATAATAAAGTAACAATTTTAAGTTTTATTTTATATACATGATGTGTATTCTAAAGAAAAAAAAAACAATATATATAATATTGACTCTAAAGTCCAAACTCTAAGAAGGAGCTTTTTTTTTAAAAAAAAAAAAAGAGGTGGAGGAGGTTCGACATATGAGTTCCAACTGCAAATGTTGACATTTTCATCAAGTAAATTTAATTACTTGTTCAAAATTAGTATCACATGTTCTTTCTTACTTCTCCCAACATAAAAGACAATAACAATCATTTTGCTTTGCTTGATCAAGGCTTGATGCTATATATGTGATATATGTTTTGACTTCATATATATTAGAGTGAATGTCACATGTGATTAAATGACTAGTAAAAGCAGTTCAATTGCAATGAAATTCTTCTTATGATGAGCTGTTTGATTTTTCCACCAAAGTCGTTAGAGAAGAAATGGGAATGTTAATCACTAAAAATGGAGTTACAAATTCTCTGCCGAAATCTTAAAAGATTAAAAAAAAAAAAAACAAAAGAAGAAGAAGAAGAAGAAAAGAGATATGTACATACATATAACATGTATATAAAGAATTTATAACATAAAATAACAGGCGATCAATTTAATTTGCCAACCTCATTAAACTTATATTACTTATAGCTTTTCAAATGTTAAGGTACTCCAATGTATATGCACGCCTCCTCTTTATCATGTCACAATGACACGATAATATAAATAACAACGTACATGTGCCATATATGCATTGCATTCTGATGTAGGAAGGAGAGTGAAAGCAGCAGCTAGCCATCTGGTTTTGTTTGAATCTGTATAGCATGATTGGAGAATGTAGATGAACGACGGCGCAGCCGATTGCAAATGTCAGTGGCAGCTTGAATGATGACAGGATGGTGAGAAGAATAATTAAGATGTAAGAAGGAGTTAACAAGGTGTTCATGATCATGTTTGGAGTAGATTTCTTTTTCAAACATCATCTGCAGCAGGGAATGCCTGAAATCTTGATTTGGCTCATTAGACTCCTTTGCCACTGCAATGCTGTTGTCCATCATTTTATTATTAACTACTACTTTTGGATGGTTTTTATGATCGTCATCGGATTCTGATATGATTGAGAAACTAGTAGTAACGGACGAGGAAGCGCATGAGCTGCTTGCTTCTTTAATATTGTGGAACACTACTCCAGTGCCACTAGTACAACCACTTGTCCTTTTGTAAGTGTTTTTGGTGGATTTGCGAATAAGAGGAGTTGGGTTGTGTACGTCTGAAGTTTTTGGCTTGCCAGAGACGCAGCCTGTGATCATCAGTACTATTTTAATTAATAGTAATAAGGTTTTCGTTTGGGGAAACTTCTTACCAAAACTAATATTTAAAATTAATGGTATAGATTGGTGCCACAAGTCAATAATTTTGTGTCTTGTAAATTGTAATGCAGGCAAATGACTTCAAATATATTTGTAATTAACTGCCTTTAATAGAATTGTTTCTGATTACTAACGATCAGGTTAATTTATGGTTTATCTAATTTTTCCTTTTTTTTTTTCCGTAAATGTTATTGATAATTTCAATTACAATGGGAGAAAGAGTGAATTGATAAGTTAAGATGTCCCTTCTTAGAATCTCGTCTTTTATTTATACACAAATTTAAGATTTGACATAGAAAGGTCAATCAAATGTACATATGGAAGATCCATTAACCGTACTTATGATAGTCCTATGCTTTTCTCCTTCGTTTATAGGTTGATTGGTCTTATTTTACATATAGAAAATTTTCTTTATGACCCTTTTGAGATTGATGCTCAACTCTTTAGCTATATCTTTCTGAATATACTCTAATCGGTTACCATGACCAATTTAGATATTAGATGCTTCGTTCTGCTTCTCATTAGTTCGGTTCGGGTAGAGTAGTTATTAAAAACTTAAAGCTCCTTTCTAATTTTTTCTTTTTAAAATATGACAAGCTAATTTTGAGAGACTCTTAGCACCCAATTTTATACCAGCTGTCAGAACCCAAAAAACGCAATTTTTTTTTCTAGAGGGGAAAATAGAGAAGCAAATTGGCAAAGTTACTATCTTCATGCCTATTAGTCCATGGTCCATTTTAATGTCCTGGAAAATGGGAATATGGGAGAAAACCCAATATTACCACAATATATTAAACAAAATACCTGGTGCACATACCATTTATAATAATCTATATATATATGTGTGTATTGAGAAATTAAAAGAAAAGTATTGAAAAGAAGAAAAATGAGCCAATATCATAATTTGTCGCTTCAAAATTTATTGCAATAGGTGTTATATTATCTATCTATTGAGATAGGTGTTGATTTGAAATGAATATGGATTCAAATTTGATATTATTTTAATTTGTTTTATAACTTTTAGTTTAAAATTTAAATTTAAATTCAAATCCATAATTATCTTAAAAATTTAATCATCTAAACAGATCTTAATATAGATGCAAAAAGCAAAATAAATTGAGATGAAAAAGATCAAAGCAGAGAAATGCAGACGTACACGCAAATTTAAATGCTAAAAAAACACATAAAAACATAGAAATGAATCTTTATTACTGTATGTACAAACAGTCAATAGCATACATAATTAACGCTAGAGGTGAGCTACAACACAAGGGATTTATGGCCTCATAACTGTGTTAGGAGAGCATACTGTCAAAATCAACCCTAGTATCCACCTTCACCTTCATGATTATATGCTTGTTAAATACCTCGTCATTATAAGAAAGAAATTAGGAATTAATTCGAAAAAACTAAGAACTATTAATTAATTAATCATTAAAAAAAAACTCAATCAACCACAAATGACTAGCTAGCTAGACACAGTGAATAGCATCAAATAGCACATCAAAAGCATGCGTAACCTTCGCGAATATATGCTTGTTGATAAATTTGAAACAAGCATATACAGGAGGCTTTACCCCATCCCAAATGCGACTTAATAGGTGCATACTTGAAAAGCATTGTCTAGGCATTGGTTGTAAATAAGCCCACGCAGCCTTCTTCACTAGGAAGTTACTTATTGGAATCTCCCTTGATGAAGAAGAAGAAGATGATGATGGCGATGATAAACAACTTGCTGTAGACATCAGATCCTTCAATGATGTATAGCTTGAACTATATGTCAAAAGGTTAGATCTTAATGATGATTCATCCCATCCATATTGTGGAAAGCTTTTGCTTTGAATTTTGGTTATGAACGCATATTTTTTTAGATGTAGAAGAGAATGAATTCTACCGTTTGTTTCTATCATTGTTGTTTTCTTCACTAATCTCAGTCATAACACTAATGGCTAAATATATTATGTTATTGAAATTTGAAATTTAAATTTATGTTTGGAAGATGATTTTAATGGATAGAGTATCAAAACATTTTAAATCTGTATTATTTTCAAATGAACTCTAGCCATTTAAATCTGATTTGTAGTTTTTTTTTTTCAAACATGTTTTTTTATAGTAAAAAATTCATCCTTTGGTTTTTAATTCATGTGGAATTTAGCATATAAAGAAAGAGTATGCTGTTTAAGGGGAGGTGTTTGTTTCGGTTGACTGGTCTAGCTAATAAAAATTTTACACCATAACCATATCTACTTTGGAGCTGTTTTGCAATAGCTGCAGATATTGAGATTGAAATGTCACAATTTTCTTGTAGTTCCAAGAGCTAACGGCCTAAAAGTCTGCGCATTTTTAGTAGGCTTACCGGCTCAAAAAAACCAATTGTTTTTCAAGTTTTGAAAAAATTGATCATTCTTTAATTTTGCTAAATTAATTAAAATTAATAACATTTGGATAAAATTAGTTAATCCTTTTAATTTTAATAAAATTAGTCAAAACTAATAAAATTTTGACAAAATTAGTCAAAACTATAAAAATTTAGCAAATCTAGACAAAATTCAAATTAATTAAAATAGGTAATGCAACATATTTTATAAAATATTATTAAAATACTATTAACTCATTTTGTAAAAATATTTTATTATTTTAACTCATTGAGTTAAAATATTTTATTTTAAAAATACTGATTTTACTAATTTTTTTATATAAAATTTTGACAAATCTAATAAAATTCAAATTGATCAAATAGGATGATGCAACATATTTTATAAAATACTGTTAACTTATTTTATAAAAATATTTTTAACTCATTTTGTTATTTTAACTCATTGAGTTAAAATATTTTATAAAAATACGTTTTTATAAAAATAATGATTTTACTATTTTTTATATAAAATTTTGAAAAATCTAACCAAAATTTAAATTGATCTAAATAGGTTGATACAATATGCTTTATAAAATATTATTAACTCATTTTGTAAAATATTTGTTTAACTCATGAGTTAAAATATTTTATAAAATATTTTTTTATTAAAAAATACTGATTTTACTAATTTTTTTATAAAAACTTATATCAATTGGCTTGTTATGTCACATGATATATCATTTTATCTTGATCAATTTGAATTTTAGCTAAATTTGCTAAAATTTTATTAGTTTTGACTAATTTTATAAAAATTAAAATGATTGATCAATTTTGTTAAACTAAAAAATAATTGACTTTTTGGAGCCAATAAGCCTTTTAAGTATTGTTACTTTTTCTTCTTCTTCTTCTCTTTTTTTTTTTTTTTGTATTTAGCTACTAATAGTAATTGTGAAGTATAATATTTATGTCAAATTATATACATAAGTTTCAAGAAAAACTATAGATAAGTAATAATTTAATCACCAAAAATATTATACTGATATATCAATTATTAACTATAGAATTACTAAATTTGATAATTATATAATGTATAATTTTTTAAAGTCAAATAATTTTTTATGTTAAATATATATAACATAATAAAAAATAAAATCAGAAAATATTAAAAATAAATATAAAACAATTATATACTCATATTAATCATTTTATAAATTAACAATAATAGTTAAGTATGATTTATCAAACACTTAATTATTTATTAATTATCAATTGCTAACTTTTGATTAACAACCATCCGCTGCACCTAATATCTACCTCAAATAAGTCCTAAACACTTCATATACACCTAATAGTTATTCTAAATAGGCTTTAAACACTTCATATTTAGTTAGTTGCATAATTTATTAAATTTTGAAATTTAGACTCAATTAGCATGCAGTCAAATCACGTGGTCTAAAATAGTTAATCCTAATTATTATAGTAGTTCGCTTAAACCTATAAATATTATTTTGATTTTAATTTTTTTTTATGTATTGATATAGAATAATCCCACTTTGGGATGTCACAATTTTTTTCCTCTTAGACTGTTGATGTCCTCGTCACAACTCAGTTGCAATCCATATAGATAATTGAGTTCATGTTGTCAAACCAGCTGGACTAGCTAGGATTTAGCCATTAAGCATTATGGTTTGCTAGTGCTTTGATTGGCTTCATTTGTTGAGCAAGTCCGTGTTGATTTCTGATCCAGGATGATTCTAATAACAATGGTAACAGTTTACATTCGGTTTATCTGTATAATCTGTAAATAATAATCAAATCACGTAGTTTAAAATAGTAAATCCAAATTATTATAATAATTAGACTCAAATCTATATATGTTTAATTTTCTTTTTCTGTATCGATGTGGAACAATCTCACCTTGGGATTTTTTTTGTGAAAGTTTTATAATTAAAATTGTTTTATATGAATAAAAATAAAAAAATCTAAAAAATATGACAATTAAAAAAATATAATATAATCTATCATATCATTCTCACCGTAGTCACATCAGGTGCCGTTAGTGAGCGTAAACGTATAGGTATTTTCTATCTCCTTTTCAAGTTATAAAAAGTAGATAATATATGTTTGTTTAATATAATAATTATAGTTTAAAATAAAATTTACTTAATAGTTTTAATTTAAAATATATGTTTTTAAAAATTTTCATTTATTGATTCTATTTTTGTATTAAATTTTATTTATTTATTTAAAATTTACATTTTATATTAATGACAATTAGTAACAATAATTTTATCAAATATTTAGGGGTTATTTGATTTACTTGTTATTAGTTGCTAGTTGATATTATTGATAGTCAGTTGTTATTTGTTAGTTGATATTAAGTATTTAGTAACATTGTTATTACTAATTCTTAAGTTGTATATATATAATTAATAATATAAATATAAATTTTAAATGAATAAATAAAACACAAGGACATATTTAATTTTTTTTATAAAAATAAAATTTATTAATAAAAAGTTTCAAAGTCATATTTTTTTAAATATGAACAGTTAAATAGTCTATCAATTCAAACTGTATTTTTAACAATAATTGACATACTAATTGAACATATTTTATATATTTTACAAATTAAAAACTAAAATAACTTAAAATGAAAAAAAAAAAAACACTTTTTCATATCAACTAACAATTAGTTATTAGCCATCGTAACCAATAATAGATAAACTAAACCAATTCTAAATAATTAAACTTAAGATTGTCAATCATAATCTCGTCAATTTAATAATCTAGGAATCAATATCTTCATTAGGTTGGATGCGCGCGCACGTGTGTGTGTATATATATATATATATATATATATATATATATATACACGATTTAGTCTAAACTATAATCATATAACTTCATTGAAATTAAATTATTATTTATAATATTAATAGTAAATATTGATTATTAGAAATTCGTTGAGTTTG
>CATIWR010117847.1:0-19088 GCA_949677035.1 Omphalea diandra | reverse complement strand
TATATATATATATATATATATATATTCTAATTTAACCCTTAAGGTTGGCTAACATAACATATGATGCGCATAACTTGTGTGATAAGTGTGTGCAACTGTGTTTGGAAAGTATCTTAAATCTCCTTAGTTGAAGTGCATATTTGATGCTTAACGTATTGAGATTCGTGGATAACATAAAATAGAGCATACATTATTGAACCTTGGGTTTTTTATTCTTAGTTTTGATGATTACAAATATAAGTTAAATACTAGTCTTTATTTATGGATGTAATCAAGTCCCTCAATTGCAAAAATATCAAAGGAACGAACATAGAGTAAAGTACTAAGAAAAAGGCTATAATATTGTCAAAAAACTGTCTATGTGGAATGACTCTATGCATAATGGAAGGGGCCCATTATAAAGGTTAATTGCCTTTGTATAACCTAAATGAATGGTTTGTGTAATTGAGAGAATTCTTTTCAAGGATGCAAAATGACCCATGAAATTTGAAACGTGCGCATTTACTATGAAGAAATTTAAAGATTTTTACATAAAAAGTTGCAATAGTCTAACCAAGTGTAGAACAGTTAGAAGGAAAAGGCCCATACACATAGTTAGAAGGAACAGGCCCATGCACCCTTATAAAGAACATATGTCTCCAAACTAGAATGGAGCGGCCTATAGAAGCTCTAAATGGTTAAAGTGAATGACCCTATTCATTATGAAGAAGATATAAGGTTTTTTTACAAAAAAATAGAATGGACTAAAGTCTTATGGGATTACCTACTTACACAACCCCATTTATCATAGAGAAAATGGAAGATTTTTAGTTGGAACAATTTTAAAACTTTTTGACCGATTAAAATGCATTGCCTCAAAGAAACTTGACTTTTTAACACAGAAAGATAGAACGACCTACAGTTGTAAGGGCTGGTAGATAGAACGGCCTACAATTGTAAGAACTGGTATGATAATAGAAAGTCTAGCTTCAAGAACAACCATGAAAATTCTAAAAATCCAAATTTGGGCAAAGTCAAATGGTGGAATAGCCTTATGCAACCTTAAACATGATTAAAGGCTAACAATTTTGTCTAGGAACAAGCTTGTTCAAGAGAGTGAATTGCCTATTCATAGTCAAATGACTAATTTTCTAACTACCACAAAAAAGTGAAGTTTATGAGTATTGGGTAGTTTTTTCTACTTGGACTATAAAAAGGACATCTTCTCTATCATGATTGTTGTCTTAGTACACCAAGAAGGGGGGAGGGTTGAATAGGTGGCTATTTTTCAAAATTAAAAAGGTGAGTTCAAGTGTTTAGAAGGTGAAGAAGAATATGAGAAGAAATAACACAAAGGTTTATAGTGGTTCAGGTATTAACAAACCCTACGTCCACTCCCCAATTCTTCACAATTGGGTATTTCACTTCACTAAACTGGTGTTTCCAAGCTCACACCAAACTTTTACAACTTGTGTTTATGGCTCACACAACAACCTTACAATTTGTGTTTTCTAGACTCACACAACAACCTCTCTCTCAAGTATTTTGTATAGACTTACACTCCAACCTCTTATAAGAGTTTTGAATCTAGGCTAACTCTCAACCTCTTACAATGGTATTTATTGCTCACACCTAACAATTAATAACACATAAATGAGAATGAAAGATTGAGTAGCAAATTGGCAAGAGGTTGGTTACAAATTAATGAATTCTCTTGCATTTACATCTATTTGGTGGAGTATTTATAGCACATCCACCAAAAAGACATTACTCTAAAACTATCAATAAATTTCTAAGTTGTGCTAGCGAGATTTTGCATTAAATGCTTGTCAGGCAGAAGTCATGGTGGCTACTAACATTTTGTGATTGCAAATTTTCAATTTGCACGGAGAAGTCAAAAATCGTGGCGGAGAACCCTATCCTGTGTCTCATGGCTAGTCCACATTTCAGTTGTTCATTGGTTATCCAAGAAATGTAGTCGTTGTATTCTACCTATTTCTTAAAAGTTGTGGTCGCGAGTTGTCTTTGCCTTAGGCGTGACTGAGACAATTAATTCCTCTGTTTGAAGAGGAAATTACAACTTCTTGAGTCGCAGTCACGGCTATAAATTTGCCCTCTCAACTTTTGATCTTCAACGGATACCTTGGACACTTTGCGTGTTGTAGCTGTGGCTTTGGTTCCCTCTTTTGTCATTATGAAAGTCGAGGTCGTGAATCCAGACGCGATGCCCATCGTGAATTCCTCTGTGACTCAAGATCACTTTATTTGGCTAAGTAGAGGCTACAAATTCTACTGTGAATTCCTCCAGCCTAGCTTCATCTACCCTTATGACTGATTCGCGGTCGCGATTTAGGATAAACACATCACAAATTTGGATAAACTTCTTAAGGTTGGAGATTTTAAATTCCATCCAACTTCCAATAAAAAAACTAACTTAGAATCTACAAAACAACACTTAATAAAAGTATTAGAATTGATCAATATCTATTGTCAAGATCAAAAGAGGTTCATGACTAAGGTTTAACCAACCTAGTCCAATAATGATGAAGTAGAAAGCAAAATTGCAAAAGGTTTAAAAGCACTAAATGGTCATATTTTCTTTACTTTCTTCTATTTTATTTCTCAAGCACGCATCTTGTGTGATTGATCTTGTATTGGATAGCTTGAGAGCAACTTAAGTAATTCTCCTTTGAGCATTATTTATATATTTGTACATGAGGATCATCTCTAGGTTATCTAGTATAAACTTCAAGGAGAATTTATAAAAGATTAAAATAGTGCATGCAAATCTATCTTGGGATAGGCTTTAAGATAATGCCTAAGAAATCTATCTTTTGTCATATTTTGAGTAACAATTAAAAATATGCTTGTAATGGTTTAAGTAATAACAATACGTTACTTAGTAGTGTAAACTCTCTAGTGATATCTAAAGGAGAGAATGTAGGCCAAGGTTATGAATTATATGCGTCTCTGTGTGATTGATCATTTTGATTTGTACACATACTTTTTGCAACAATTTGCCATAGCCTTATTCATCCCCCTTCAGGGCTCCTTAGGAATAAGTGGTGTCAAAGTAAGGTTTTTTTCTATGAAGTTTGATTGCAAAAAGTAAAGACAAATGGCAAGCTAAAATGAGTTTCAGTCAATCCACAAGCCTTCCTTCTTTGAAAGTGTTGACTATGGGTATTGAAAGAACAAAATGGAGATCTTCCTTGATAGTTGGGATATAAGGGAAGAAAAAATAGAAGTTCTAATAAAACAAACTGGAGACGTCTTGATGCCTAAAACTGATAGTGAGTGGATATAAAAAGAGAAAAAGAGAAACCTAAAAAATAGAAGTGCCATGCATGTCTTATTTTATTTCATAAATAAATATCAATATAATAAGCTTCAAATATGCTTATCAGCCAAACAGATTTAGGATGTATTCTAAACTCAACATGGGGGGACCAATAAGGTTAAGAAAAAAAATAAGTATGAGTTTGTATACCATCCATATGAGTCAATTATGTATACTTAGTTCATTGATATAGTAGGGAGATTGAAAAGTTTAAGAAGAAATACTCAAATAAAGACATGGTGGCCAAGGTCCTTAAAACTCTACCTGAAGATAAGTTAGAAGTTAAGAAGAGGAAAATAAGTGAGAGGCATTTTCACTAAATGGACTTATGGGCAAACTTCTAGCTCATGAAATCACATTAAAAAAGCCATTTAGTGATAAAGGTCAAAGAAAGAAAGACCTAGCTTTGAAGGCTAAAAAGGTAGGTCTTAAAACTCCCTTAATTTCTTTACTAACCTTTTTAAGTGAGAGTGATGATTACAATAAAGATGATCAACTAGCTCTCATCTCTAATTAAGTAAAAAGATCTCTTTCTAAAAAGAATGGAATGATGAAGAAAGGATACAAAATGAGGAGTTCTAAAAGCCAAATTATCTGTTATAAATACAATAAGAAAGAAGATCTCAAGATACATTGTCCAAAGCTAAAAAAGCACAAACATCCTTCAAAGAAGCATTACTCCAAGAAAGGAAAAGAAGCACTTAAGGCTACTTGAGATGAGAAGGAAGCAACAAATCTTTACTTTATGACCTTTAAAGATGGACCATGTTCTTCTTGAAGTGACTTTGAAAGTGGAAGTGAGAGTGATGATGAATAAGATGTAAATTCCTTCAACTCTTACTTTATATATAGTTATATAACATCATTGCCAAACTCATTAAGAGCCATGATTCTCTTAAATCCTTATCTTTCTCCCTTCATAAGGAGAAAAAAGTCCTCAAAAGATTCTCTTCGCCCATTAGCAAGCTATTATGATTTCTTTGACTTTGATATTGAATTAATCAAAGGAGATACCAATTCTATATCAAATTATCTAACTTGTGAATACTTACATGATAGATCATGATTCTTAGAAAGGCACCTGATAAAAATAATAAGCCTTCATCCAGTTCCCCCTCCAAAAACTAATTACCTTAATAGTGATTAAAACCTTGCAAATAGCCACTTTTTATAAAAACTCAAAAATAAGAATGTCCTTAAAAACAAAAATCTAGAATGAAATCTCCTAGTAAGTACAAAGTGATCAACAATAACTTTTTAAAAAGGAAAAGTAGATCTTAGAATGGATTAACATTATACAAAAAATTAGCTCTCAAGAACTCTCTTCCAGCATGTCCCCACAAACATGTAGCTTCTATAATCTATTTACAAAATGCAATGAGAGAGATTGTTATTCAAAAACTCTAACTCTCTCTCAAAATAATTTGTAAATAGTTTCAAACAAATAGATTTTTCTTAAAATTTCACAAAAATGCAATTTCTCAAAATAGTTCTTTAGGATCAATGAATTTTACAAAATAATGATTTCAAATAATTTTAATTATAGAAAATTATTTTTATTTTGAAAGCCCTAGTAGTTCTACAGATTTTCCTTAATGGATGACATTTTAAGTCATGCAATCCTTCTAAGACCTAAGCTTGTTGCGAATAGATCCTCATTGAAATATAATCTATTAAATTGACCCATCACTACCTTGACAAAAATGAGCCTCCCATATATTCCACAACCAAGAATATCATCCACTCAATGAAATGGGGTTATCCCCTTTCAAAATCTGGAAAATTTAATGCTAGGCTTCCATAAAACCTTCCATTCAATTCCTGTTACACATACTGAATCTATCAATAAGCATGGTTTAATAGACATTTTTTGCCTATTTAGTTTGATGATCAAAATCATTACCACTAGTTCCTTACTTAGTAGAACTAATTTGGAGTAGTTCTTAACTTACTATAAACACCGATTGATATAGGATATGTGACACTCAAAGATAATTACAAATCGAACTAGTTTGAAATGATAGTTTTTTTAACCTTTTAGCCTTTTAGTAACAAAGTTCTTTATTCCATGTGTACTATCTTGGAGTGACATGTGTCATACTTCTAAACAAACTCAAATCATAATCTTAATCAAAATATTTTATGCAAAATGATGGGATAAAATTGTAAAGGATACAAAGCCTCTCTAGATGCAGTCAAAGAATAGTTTAAAATAATCTAAGAAAATTAGACTCCTTAAAACTCTCTGATACCTCATTTTATTTGGTATAAAAAAAAAAAAAGAGTGCACTCTAGTAGAAAAAATTCAATCTAAAAGAGTTTTATGCAATCATTGATTAAATTACAAATTGTAGGTCACATATTTTAGCAAGTGATGATAGGGAAGATATACAGATAGTAATTCTAACCCCTTCATCAACCTTAATGATTATGCAAATGAGATTGAATGTTTCATAGTTTTTCCTCCCATAAAAATTAATTTGATACACATACACACACACCCACACAAACACACACACACACATACACTATACTCATAATATATATTTTGAAATATATGAATAAATATAAAATAATATGTTTTATAGACTTCATAATAATATTTTATATGTATAAAATAAATAGAAAAATAAGAAGAAATAATTTTTTATAGTTGAAAAAACTTGAGATGTCGAATATGGGATCGAAAATAGATCAAAGAAGGAGGTTATGCTTCTTTCTATTTAAGAAGGCATGACCTATTTCTTTTCCTAGTTATAGGAGTACGATATTTATGTCTAGCAAATCATAAAGTTTTTTTTTTTTTTCCAATGGAATCCTAAGTAGACTAACTTAGCATAATAATTTACATTTTTTAGATTGAGGGTTTGAATTTTTTGGTCTAGAACTGAATAATCAAATTAGACCAAATCAATTAGAATTGAATAACTAGATTCAACTAATCAGCCTGGTTCATACTTTTCAGTATGGTTTTAATTTTTTGATTTTTTAAAAAATGATTTTCAATTCGATTTTGAAGATTTTTAGAAAATTAGCTTGAACTAAATCGTACAAACCCTTAATTTAAATTTCAACTCTTTAAATAAATATTTAAGTATTTATTAATAGTTAAATGTATAATAAACTAATGCATAAACTATAATGAACTAAGTGCCTAAACTTCCCTTATTGATTATTTCAAAACTAAAATTATGAACATTTAATTTATTTATTTGCCATCATTTTCATATTTTAGTCTTTTAGTTAATATCTATTAGGGTAGAACTTGGTCTAATTAGGTAGTAATTTTAGGTTACAATTCTCTTGAGACTAACACTTACAATTGTGTTTATCACTATATTATGTTATGATTCATGCAATTGTGAGTATAACTACGATTAAAATTTGTGTATGAATGGACACTTTTTTTTTCTTAAGGATTTGTCAATTGTCCATAAGAGATAAAGATAGTGATACCAAGTGCATTTAGATATTATGGCTCCTCTGCATGTGATCAATAGCTTGTTTCAAAGTGACAATTTAAGCAACACTTCTTGAAAAGTCGGCTCATTTTGGATAGTCGTAGGCAGGGATTATTCTATTGGCTATCTAATAAATATGTGTATTTGGTGGCTTTTCCCTTGGATGAGATTTTTCGTTCTAGGATCAATTAAAATTAGTTTGATGTTTAAGGTACCTTCCTTCAGTGTAGAAGGATGATTGTGGTCAAAAGACTATTTTCTAGATTGAGACTGAGTTTGATTATTTTGAATCAAGAAACAATTGACATTCTTCCATAAAATATGCTAATTTGATGAGGTCAAATCAATTGGATGATTACTTGAAGTCTAAGTAAGCTTCCTTCTTAGGGTTGCATAAGAGAAAGATGTGTAATGGAGTATTGGACTGAGTGTCCGATGGAAGCTTTAATGATTAAGTCATTACGATGAGTCAAAAGGAATGCATCTTTACACTCAATAGAATTTTAGTAAAAGAAATGAATAAGAATACAGAGAAGTGACTACCTCTCACTATTGTAAACTTTTCCTTTTATATTAAATATTACAGGTATTTAATGATTTTAAGTTCTCAAGCATGATGTCAATATTAGGTAACATTAGATTGATAGTCATTGCATTCCATGTAGCTCAAGGTGAGTGTTTATGTGGATGTGACCTATAGTGAAAATTATATTCTAAAGTCTTTTATTTAAAAATGGGTAATTAATGTTCGTTTCGTACTCATTGAAATATACCCTTTATTTGATGGTGATCATTTTAAAAAATAATTTTGTTCAATTAAATTATTAAATTATAATTTTTTATTGGGATTTATTGATCAAGATTTCTTATTATTTTTCTACTATACATTGATTATGTGTTTTGAATTATTTATTATAACTTATAAATATAAATTCAAATCTCTCTCATGAATAAAAATTTAAAATAATGAAACAAAAATATAAAAAAATAAGTCAATAAATGCCAATATAATAAAATCAAAGTTTAATAATTTAATTGAATAAAATCAATTTTTAGTGATTATAATTAAATTTTGATCAAATTCAATGATAGTGAATACGAGGTGTATGGCTAACCATAATGAATACTAGGTGTATGGCTAACCCTCAGTGTCTTTAAATTGGATGGACATTAAAAATTATGATACATAAGGAAATAGCCATTTCATTATCACGAACCAAAATATGTATAGTATTTAATTTATGATCCAGATCAATCGGAATTGCCTGTCAAACGGAGTATGCATCAGACCCAGTAGTATAACCTGGGATATCATGCGCAAGTTTCATGAATTCATAATTAATTGGGTATTATAAGTGGACAATCCTTTAAGATTCTTTTTCCCAAGGACCTTTATGCACCAAAGAAAACTCCTTCAAATGAACTCATGTAACACATGTACACAGTCAGTGCAGTTAGCAGTTCACATTTGGCATTCGACTAGGACCCTTTCCCTCTGATTTTTCTTTCCTTTTCCCTTGAGATACATATATATTCTATACACTTAATCATAATTTAAATTCAAATTCTTATGTATCAACGCAATTCTAACTCAATTTTTAAAAATTATTAAAATAAATCAAAATTATGAAATTTATTACACTTAACCTAACATGTGTTTGATTAAAATAAATAATAGTATAATAGATTATGTTTATGAAATACATAAATATAAAAATATATTAATAAATTTTATTATCTTTTGATATAAATTTTACTAGAAATTATACTATAAATATATGGATTAAGTTAATATTATACTTAATTTCATAATTTTGATCTCTTTTATAAATTTTTAAAGTTTTGATCAAAATTGGATGGTTACTTAAAAATTTGAATTTAAATTACTGTTAACCTAATATATATGTTACTTCCTTTGAATATTCTCACTGTGGAGCCTGTTTCTTGGACAATACTTTTCTTTCCCTGGAAGATTCTTAGAATATGCTTTTCTACATATAAAAGTCAGGTAAATTATATTATTCTTAAAAGTAAAAAACAGCCATCTAATTAAGTTGGCCGTATGACTACTTCTACGAGTCAACTTACGCCGTGTAGACTGTGATACAAACAAATTTTAATAAAATTTTTAATTTAAAAATTTTTCTTCTATTATATCATACGCCCTCATTTTAAAATATAAATTATTTAATATTAGAATTTTTATGTAAAAATATGAATAGTTTCATAGATATTTATAAATTTTTTACTTTTTACTTATTTTACTCTTATTAAAGCATATATTTATTGTTAAAATATACAATGATAATAAATGTTTAAGATAATTATTTTAAAGATAATATAATATTTTCTTTATGTATTAAATATATTTTTTAATCATTATGTAAATACTTTAAATGATTTGTATTTTGAAAGAGATGGAGTATTATACAATATATAAGATACAAAAATATAAAAATAAAATTCTTAAATTATTCTACATTCAGTAAATTTAATTTTATTATTTAATTTAAATAATTAATTACTTTTTTTTAATTCTTTTTCAATATTTTTCTTGCGTGTAATTTTTCTTTTTCTATATGGCCTTTTTTAAGTAGCTCGTTTATATTCTTTTTTTTTTTATTGTAGCTCGTTTATATTTTTTTTATCAAAATATTGACTTAATAAACAATAAATAATAATCGAAAATAATTGTTATTATCAGAATTAAATATATTACGTATATTGATTAGGCTATTAGCAATCGTCCGATTCATTTGATGCTAGTGTTTGTTTTTTCATGTTTTGTTTTCTTCTGAATTCATGCATTTGTTTGTCTTACATGCATATTGCAAATATTGAAATCAACCAAAATTAAGTTACAAAATTTTTAGTTTGACAGAAATTCTAAGATGCACTCAGTTTATTATATTAAATAATGAATTAATTATTTACACTTTGTCACATATGTGATTTTCTCTAAATTAAATAATATTTTATATTTTTTATCAATTCATACCTAAAATATATTATTTAAATATTTTTTTATTAGGCAGTTTACCTGAGAAAGTCAATTTTCAATTTGAGAATGTTCAATAGTCATTTTCATTAATCTACTCCCTAAGGTTAAAGGGGATAAAAAAATGATGGACAATAAAAAAAATTTATTTCTTGTATTGTATTAGCATTAATATAAACAATATAAAAGAAAACATCATAAGAAATAAATAAATATTATTAATATAATAATGTAAAATGTTATTAGTATAATAAATATTAATAACATAAATAATTGTTAATCTAAATACTATTAAAATAGTAATATATATATATTATAAATTTTTTTTAATATAGTAACCATTACTAATATATCACAATTATTAATATAAAATATAATTATTAAAAAAGTGATATAAAAAATATTACTAATATAATAATTATTTATAATATATAAATATTATAGTAATATATTATAATTGTGCCACGATATTATTACGAAAATAATTTTAATTACCATAATATTATTAACATTATTAAATAATATCAATTGAATATAAATATAAATAATTATTATGTCAATTTTATATTTTTAATATAATACAAATGTAATTAACTATTGCTCATATAATATTTTATTTTCTTTCTTTATTCCCTTAATTATTACATTTTTATTATTATTCTTGAAACTATTAATCTTCATTTTTTTAGCTCGTTTACCAAACATACAGTTAATGTTTTAAAATTTTGATCAAATCTAATTAGTTGGTTAAATAAAAATCATATCTTAAAATATTTTTGACTAGAGGTTAAAAATTAAACTTGTCAAAATCAATTAAAATTGAGAAAATTTTAAAAAAAGTCGGCTAACTGTATTCATGTAATTTTATTAAATTATGACATTTTGACTTAAAATTTTTAAATACCTATAAATATTTAATATTTTATTAAAATTTAAATGTTTAAGATATTTTCAAATTTTTATAATTAAATGTATATTTATTTTAAATAATATTTTCCTTATATAATATTTTTATTTTAAAATATAGCATTCTTACATAGTTGAATCAAATCCATTAAAATAAATAAATTAATAAAATCATAAATTAATTATCTAATCGATTACGGAATGGATCAGATTTTAATAACATTGATTATTTAAATCTAGACTTTTCCTCTTTAAATGCCAAGAAACATATGTTTGAAAAGTAAGAACTACTTTCAGGGATATATTTCATGGCATTTTAGACTTTTCTTCTTTAAATGCCAAGGAACATGTTTGAAAAGTAAGAACTACTTTCAGGGATATATTTCATGGCGTTTTAATAAAAGCAACTTCATAGCATAGACTTTTCCCCATCATATGTATAAAGCTAACCAAAGCTTATTTCCATATTAAGTGGACCACTAACCACACCACTTGCAAGGCATTTTGGTCAGTTAGTCTAGTGTTTGAATCTCTATATAAGCCATAGATCAAGAACAGATTTGTTGAGCAAAAACTAAAACGAAAAAAAAAAAAAGGCACTACACCATACCATGTTCCGCCCCGCTTTAATCCTGTTTTTGCTAGTAATCCTGGCAACCACTCAAGGCAACCATGCAGTAGAATACACCGTAACCAACACTGCCAGCTCAACAGCTGGTGGGATACGTTTCACGACAGATATCGGTGAAGAATACACCAAGCAGACACTATCAGCAGCTACAGATTTCATCTGGAGGGTATTTCAACAACCCAATACAGAGGACAGAAAAGATGTACAAAAGGTCAGCTGCTTCATAGATGATATGGATGGTGTTGCATATACTAGCAACAACGAAATCCATGTTAGTGCGAATTATATAGGAAACTACAGTGGTGATTTGAAGGGGGAATTTAATGGTGTTCTTTACCATGAAATGACACACGTATGGCAATGGAATGGTAATGGGCAAACACCTGGAGGATTAATTGAAGGAATTGCTGATTTTGTAAGGTTAAAGGCTAATTATATACCGAGTCATTGGGTGCAGCCAGGCCAGGGTGATAGGTGGGATCAAGGGTACGATGTTACAGCAAGGTTTTTGGATTATTGTAATGATTTGAGAAATGGGTTTGTGGCGGAGCTTAACAAGAAGATGAGATATGGTTATAGTGGTCAGTACTTTATTGATTTGCTGGGGAAGTCTGTTGATCAGCTTTGGAGTGATTACAAGGCCAAATATGCAACATAAGGGAGCTTCAGAATTTGGAGAGAATGCAATATATGCTGTATCTCTAGATGTTAGTAATGTATTACTAATAAAATTGGCATGATACTAGTTAGGGCTTGCGATATCTTTATAAGGGATTTGCCGCAAGTCTGCCTGTTGATGCTGGTTTATTCCTCCCCCTTTCTCTCTTGTTTCACTATTAATAAACTTTTGCTTATAAAACCAAAAAAAAAAAAAAAAGTTCTACTTATAAGAAACAACATTCTCGTAGATTACAATGTCTTCCAACTAATATTTTTTAAAATTGAAATTGAGATCGAATCGGTCAACTAGCTAATTCTCGATTCAGCTGGTTCGATCGGTCCAGTTTAATAGAATGTTTTCTTAATTTTTTAAATATATAAATAATACTTAAAAATAGTTAAAAAATTAGAAAAAATATATAATATAATCAAGTAATAAAAATCAATTTTTAAATTGAAAATTTTGGTAAAATAGTATCATATTTAAAATTTTTAAATTTTTTAAAAAACAACATAATTTTAAGTTGAATTGAAATCGAATTTGGTAGCTTTTTCAATTTTGATCAGTTTTTTGTTTTTTTATTGGTTTTTTAGATAGTTGATTTTTAATATTGAATTGAAACAAACCATTGATCGATTTCTAGTTTTATTGATCTAATCACCTGGTACGATCTTGTTCTGAAAATATTGCTTCTAGTCCTTTCACTTGAAAGGGATACCCTTTTTTTTCACTTGTTTTGTTTTTTTAATTTATGTATCTTTTTTTTTAAAACTTGAGTAAGTTTGGAATTCAAATTTTTATTTTTTAGAGCTTTTACTATAGTACATGGATCAAAGCTCGTTAACAAAGTTTTATGATTTATTTGGCAATTTCTAACCCAACTCGAGTTTGTCCAGAAAAAATTTTGAATCCGACTAAAAAGAAAATTTAAAATAATCAAAACTTAAAAAGGTTTGAAATTTTCAAGTCAAGTCATTCTCAACTTTTGAATGGAGATAATGTTTTTGTAGCTACCAGCATCTATCGCAAATCAGCAGACCTTACCAAGGACAGTACACGTGGATTGTAAGATGTTATTACGCAGCCAATTATTTATAACCGTAGGTGTAAGACAAGATTGTCTCATAACTAAGGTAGTACTCATATCACCTCTCTCCAACAATTCATCTTCTCCCTCTTTGCCTTTATTGCCATCATCAAACACAGTTCCTCTTTTATAATTACATTCTCATCCTCGAAATCAATGAAAAAGGACTTTTATTCATTCTTTTTTATAATCAAATTGTATATAACTTCGCCACATCTAAATCACTTGATACCTCCACCATCAATTTTACTAGTTTGACTAGTGTTAGCATTATTTCTATTAAATCCTTCACTGCTACAAGCAAAATTACGACTACTAGGCACCACTACTGCTACTACCCATATTGAATGAAGATCCAAGGTTACTTATTTGTTGTGAAGACTACCTGGCCACCTGTAAGCCTCTCTATTACGCTACTGATACAGGATCGAATAGTTTAACAGTCTCTTGAACTCGAACCTAAAGGCAACCAATACATTATGCCACTAGTTGATCTTTTGTCTCATGAATCTCGTTTCTTACCAACAACTGATAGAATTAAGTTGTATATTCATCAACAAATCTAGTTCTTTGCCTTAAATTCTGCAAACATTGGTACATTATTCTCTGGAAATTATACAACAGAAACCCACAGTGTAGGTGTTTCTTCATCTTTTCCTATGTTGCAATCTTTGTTTTTTCATCCTGTTTCTAGACAATTTTAATTGCTACTACCATGCTACTGCTCTATTGTGAAGCTTGGTTGCCACTAAATGGACACGTTTATCTTCAAGGACTCCTTTGAAATTCAAAACTTACTCAACAATTGCCAGCCAATTTAAAAATTCTTCCAATTAAAGGCTGCCATAGAATTATGGTACTTTTGTCCTCAAACCCAACTCCTAATGTTTGTTTTCAACAAGTTCTATATGCCTTCTACGTATCAAGGGTATGATATTACAACAAGGATTTTGGACTATTATAGTAATAATAATAGAAAGGTCTAATAGGAATTTAAATCCAAACATTTGTATGTCAGTGCGATTATAGTTCAAGTTTTAAAAGTTATCAAAATAGGCCAAAAATGTGAAATTGTATGCAATATTAGCTAGTCTAAGTATTTATGGTGTAATTTATAGTGAAATTTGTTTCAAAAGACAGTGAAATTTGATTGAGATGTCTTTTATGTTAATGTAATTCATGACTCAGTTCTATACGCTATTTTTAATTTTGACTAAGACATGAGTTAGGCTAACATTGCACTCAATTTTCATCATTTTGATGTATTTTAGCAATTTTTAAAATTTGAGCTAGAATCACGCTAACATAAAAAGAATTTTGAATTTAAATTAGCATTAGGCCTGTTAGAAATGGCTTTGTGGCAGGGCTTAACAAGAAGATATTTCATCAGATTTATTAATTGTCACGTACCATAAATTGATTTTAAGACAGCTTGATTAATTCTACCAACAATATAGAATGGTCATTCTAGTTGAATAAATATCACAGCATTGTACCCTTTGCCATCCCAGTAGAATAACAGTCGTGAGGATCATGCATTATATAGCATTATGGTTGGGTAACTCACTCTACCTCTATGGTGTTCTACGCTTGTCTGAATGAGTAATTAGATGGTCATCAACTCACAAATAAATAAATAAACACATTTTTTTAATTCAATAGCTTAAATTGATTAAATACGACTGATCAATGCTCATATTATAGATAAAGGACACAAAATGATCTTAATTCACATACGCTGCAGTTTGAAGAAAAGAAGAATAAATTTGTCAAAGAACGATTAATAGAACAACTTGTTTCCTGAAACTACAAGATTAGACGAGAAAGAAACAGAATTAGAAATTCTCCACAATCCTATCATAGAAAACCATGGAAGGACATTCTTCACTCAAGTACCATGTCATCAATGCTGCCAAAATGTCTGCTGGTGGCATCCATTTCCCAGACGCAATCGAAGCTGAACTCAGCAAGGCAACACTGGCAGATGCCACAGATTTCATATGGGAGTTCTTGCAGTAAAACAATGAGACAGCAGAAAACTTTATACCAAGATTCACATTAGCACAGATAGCAAATTATTCCAAGGATTTAAGAAGTGAAGCAATTGGAATACGTTACCATGAAATAACTCATGTATGGCAATGGAATGGTAATGGCCAAACTCCTGGACGATTAATTTAAGGGATTGTTGATTTTGTAAGATTAAAAGCTACTTACGGGGCTAGTCACTGGGCAAAACCAAGGCAGATTGAGATATGGGATCAAGAGTATGGTGTTACAATACAGCTAGGTTTTGGACTACTGTAATGATGTGAGAAATGGGTTTGTGGGTAAGCCTAACAAGAAAATGAGATGTGGTAATAATAATGAATACGTTGTTGATCTGGTAGGGAAGTCTGTTGATCAGCATTGGCGTGATTACAAAGTAAAGCATGTAAAACAGAGATAAAGGCCATTTCCATGAATAATTTGGAATTATGAGCAATTTCAGGGTCTTGTAAGGATATTTTCTCTTCAAAGATGTTGATCAACTTTTTATTTTCATTTCTATATTTGACTCTTCCTTAGAAGTCAATCTGATAGTTAATTTGAGCGAAGTTGAGCTCATGAAGTATAATCTCTCTCAGAATTACTCACATAGAATATGATACGTAGAAACCTAACAGGTACAGATCTCAAACGAAATCCTATATCTTACAAGATTCAAAGATACTTATATTTCTTATTCCAGAAAACTGACTGGAATTGTTCTAATAAATCAATTCCGCAAACTTGCGATTTCTCTTTCATATTAGACTATAAGATGATGATAAATCTTTAAATACAGAGATGCTCACAATCTCAATACAGTTCAATTTTCAGTCCAATCTGACCCTTTAACAAATAAGCGCTTCCAAGATATATTATTGAGCCAGCACCAAGACATGGGCCTTCCAGACAACTAAAACATGGAACAGAGCTGGATGTACTCTCATCACTGTGGCAAACTGTAAGGATTATATATATATATATATATATATATATATATATATACCAACAAAATATTTGCAGCCAAAGCGATTCATTCCTCAAGAAAAGACTGGACTGGAGAAGCTGTATCCAGAAGCAACATAAACTTTACCCAGCAGTTTGTCATTATTATTTCAATGACTAAATGGCTGACACACATACATAAATATACACTATACTCATAATTTATATTTTGAAATATATGAATAAATATAAAATAATATGTTTTATAGACTTCATAATAATATTTTATATGTATGAAATAAATTGAAAAATAAGAAGAAATAATTTTTTATAGTTGAAAAAAAAATTGAGATGTAGAATGTAGGATCGAAAATAGATGAAAGGAGGCTATGCTTCTTTCTATTTAAGGAGGCATGGCCTCTTTCTTTTCTCAATTATAGGAGTTTGATATTTATGTCTAGCAAATCATAAAGTTTTTTTTTATTCAATTGAGTCCTAATTAGACTAACTTGGCATAATAATTAACATTTTTTAGAGTTAGGGTTTGAATTTTTTGGTGCAAAACTGAATAATTAATTTAGACCAAATCAATTTGAATCGAATAACTAGATTAAAATAAAGCAAAAAAATCTGTTTAATTCAGTCTGGTTCTTCTTTTAAGTATAATTTTGATTTTTGATTTTTCAAAAATGATTTTCAATTCAATTTTGAAGATTTTTAGAAAGTCGACTTAAACCAAATCAAACAAACCCCTAATTTAAATTTCAACTCTTTAAATAAATATTTAAGCACTTATTAATACTTAAATGTAAAATGAGCTAATGCATAAATTATAATGAACTAAGTTCCTAAACTTCCCTCATTGATTATTTCAAAACTAAATTATGAATATTTAATTTATTTATTTGCCATTATTTTCATATTTTAATCTTTTAGTTAATATATATTAGGTTAGAACATGGTCTAATTAGGTAGTAAGTTTAGGTTATTAAAGTGTCACACAATTCTTTTGAGACTGACACTTGCATTTGTATTTATCACTATGTTATGTTATGATTCATGCAATTGTGAGTATAACTAAGATTAAAATTTGTGTATGAATGGGTACCTTTTTTTCCTAAGGATTTGTCCATTGTCCACAAGAGATTAAGGGGATAAAGATAGTGATACCAAGTGCATTTAGAGATTGTGGCTCCTCTGCATGTGATCAATAGCTTGTTTCAGAGTGACAATTTAGGGCAACACTTCTTGCAAAGTCTGCTCATTTTGGATAGTCATAAGTAGGGTTAATTCTGATGGTTGTCTAATAAATAGGTTTTTTTAATGAGATTTGAAGTTCTAGGATCAATTTTAGTTAGTTTGATGTTTAAGGTATCTCCCTTCAGTGTAGAAGGATGTTTGTGGTCAAAAAAATATTATCTAGATTGAGACTAAGTTTGATCATTTTGAATCAAGAAACAATTGACATTCTTCAAATCAATTGGATGATTACTTGAAGTCTAAGTAAGTTTCCTTCTTAGGGTTGCATAAGAGAAAGATATGCAATGGAGTATTGGACTGAATGTCTAATGGAAACATTAACGATTAAGTCATTATGATGAGTCAAAAGGAATGCACATTTAAACTCAATAGAATTTTAGTAAAAGAAATGAATGAGAATATGGAGAAATGACTACCAGTCACTATTGTAAAATTTTCCTTTTATATTTAATATTACAGTTATTTAATGATTTTAAGTTTTCAGGCATGATGTCAATATTAGGTAACATTAGATTGATAGTTATTGCATTCCATGTAGCTCAAGGTGAGTGTTTATGTGGATGTGACCTATAGTGAAAATTATATTCTAAAGTCTTTTATTTAAAAATGGGTAATTAACCTTGGTACTCATTGAAATTTACTCTTTATTCTATGGTGATCATTTAAACAAATGATTTTGTTCAATTAAATTATTAAATTTTAATTTTTTGTTGTGATTTATTGATCAAGTTTTCTCATGATTTTTCTACTATACATTGATTATGTGTTTTTAATTCTTTATTATAACTCATAAAATATAAATTCAATCTCTCTCATAAATAAAAATTTGAAATAATGAAACAAAAATATAAAAAAATAAGTCAATAAATGACAATATAATAAAATCAAAATTTAACATTTTAATTGAATAAAATTAATTTTTAGTGATTATAATTAAATTTTGGTCAAATTCAATGATAGTGAATATGAGGTGCATGGCTAACACTCGGTGTCTTTAAATTGGATGGACATTAAAGATTATGATACATTGGAAGGAAATAACTCATTCATTATCACGAACCAAAATATGTATAGTACTTATTTTATGATCCAGATCAATCTGAATTGCCTGTCAAATAGAGTATGCATCGGACCCAGTAGTATAACCTGGAATATCATGGGCAAATTTCATGAATTCATAAATTAATCGGCTTTTATAAGTGGACAATCCTTTTAGATTCTTTTTCCCCAAGGACTTCTATGTACCAAAGAAAATTCCTCCAAATGAACTCATGTAACACATGTACACATTCAAAGTGGAGTTAGCAGTTCACATTTGGCATTCGACTAGGACCCTTTCCCTCAGATTTTTCTTCCGTCTTCCCTTGAGATACATATATATTCTATACACTTAATCATAATTTAAATTCAAATTCTTATGTGTCAGAGGGATTCCAGCTCAATTTTTAAAAATTATTAAAATAAATTAAAATTATGAAATTTAGTGCACTATTAACCTAATATGCGTTTGATCAAAATAAATAATAACATAATAAACTATATTTATGAAATACATAAATATAAAAATATATTAACAAATTTTATCATCTTCTAATATAAATTTTACTAGAAATTATACTATAAATATATGGATTAAGCTAATATTATACTTAATTTCATAATTCTGATATATTTTTATTAATTTTTAAAGTTTTGATCAAAATTATATTATCACATAAAAATTTAAATTTAAATTACTGTTAACTATATATATATATATATATATATATATATATATATATATATATATATA
>CATIWR010117837.1:0-41022 GCA_949677035.1 Omphalea diandra | reverse complement strand
AGAAAATGAGTAGAATGGAGACAAAATATTTATAGTAGGTTCGAGTATAATTGACCCTACGTCCACTCCCCAATTCTCAGCAATTGGGTGTTCCACTATCTTCTAATGGTGTTTTCAAGCTCACACCAAACTTTTACACTTGTGTTTTGAAGGCTCACACAACAACCATTACACTTATGTTTTTAAGGCTCACATAACAACCTCTCTTAGTGTTTTTGTAGGCTCACACTACAACCTTTACAAATGGTGTTTATGCTAACACTAAACAATCATTTAAAGAAGAGAAAAGATTGAATAGCAAAATTACAAGAGTTTGGGTTACAAATTATAGAATTCTCTTGCATTTACATCTATTTTGTGAGCTATTTATAGCCTCTACCCATCAAAGAGACGTTGCAATAAAACTAGTAGCAAATCTTCAAAGTATGATAGACAAATTATTGCATTAAATGCTTATCAGGATTCTTTCGCGGTCGCTGCTACTCTTTTGCAGTCGTGATTTTCTAATTTCCATATGGGAGCTAAAACTTGCAGTGGAAAACCCCTTTTGTGTCTAATGGCTAGTCCATGTCTCATCTTCCCATTGGTTCACCAAGAAAATATAGTTGTTGCCTTCCACCTACTCACAAAAGTAGCAGTTGTAATTCTCCTTGTACAAGCCACAACTCAGGATGTGAAATTGTCTGCTAAAAATGTTCATCTTCTTCCTCATGATTTGCGATCGCTACCCACAAGTTGCCATCGTGATCTTTGTCTTCTAACGGTCACCTTGGACACTTGTCAAGTTATGGTTGTGGACTTGATTCCTTCTTGAGTTACTTCAAATTTTATGGTCACGACTTGGGCGTGGCACTCACCGCGAATTCGTCTGTGACTTTGGCTCTCATTTATTTAAATTGGTCACGGTAGAGAAGTGGGCTGCGAATCCATCTGTCCAGTTTGTCAATATGCCTTAGTCTAGCTCGCGGTCGTGATTTATGATTTTGTGGTAGCAAATTGGGAGGCACTTTGCTTTCTTTGAAGATTAAAGACTTCATCCGACTTCAAAAATAGAGACTAACTAAAAAATTGCAAAACAACACTTAATTGAATCATTAGAATTGATCAATCTCCTTTGTCAAGATCAAAAGTGGTTTAAGACTTAAGATTAACAATCCTGAGTTAAGGTAAATGATGTATAAATATTAAGTTGGAGTGAAGTTAAGGTAAAATTTCAATGAATAATATTTAAGGTAAAAATTTCCTAAGTATGACATTCAATCATTAAAAAAACTTAAGTATGAAGTTATGATGCTCCCTCTCAACTTATGCTATAAGTTTCAAGCTATTATTTTCTTCCCCTTAATCTTGAGTTATTACTATCTCTCCCCCTTTGGCAAGATCAAAAAGAGGGTGAAAGATGGAAATGAAAATAAGCATAAGTATAAATAGGGAGCAAAATAAGAATGCAAAATATAAAGATAAAATTCATCAATCACATAAGATAATGATTTACAAAGAAATAATCTTTTTATATATATCACTGTAGGATCACACAAGTTTGAAACATTAACAAAAGCAAGAAAAAATACAAAGGATTCCTAATATAGAGAGAAGGAGAATCATCATCATCTCTGGAAGATACTTCCTCTTACTCTTGTGTTGCTCTTTCAACTTCATCCCCATCATTAACTTCGTCTTCATTGCCATCTCGATATTGCGTATCTTCAAATTTGGTGAAGTCTGAAGGATGACAAGGAGGAACCCTAGTTTCTCTTAAAGATCCACCATATCATTGTGAATATGTGATAGAAATAAGAATCTCCTCTTCATCATCCTCATCAGTTTATCCAATTTGTGATCAATGGAGACAAAAGACAACTTAGTATTTGGTTTTGGTTGAGGAGGAGGGACTTGAATTGTGCCTTGTCCAATGTGGAGCCACTTCCTTTTTGAAGTTTGTGAGGTTTCCATCTTCTTTGCTCCCACTGCACTAAGGGTATACACATAAGTGTTTGGATGAATAGTCTTGACGTTTATAAGGTAGGTGATATCTAGGATGTTTTGGGATGGTAGAAGTTTCTTGGTGGGGAATTTTTCTTTTTCCTTATCAAGGGCTCCAACGAATTAATAAATGGCTATGATATCTGAAGGCAACACAAATTGGCTTTGGGTTTGGTACTCATATGAATCAATTGATCCATAAGGCACTAGCCAATTTGGATAGGTTTATTTTTGACAAGGAAAAAAGGAATGCTAAGTCTTTTTGGGACACTTTCTCGTTACCATCACCTCTTACACTTACGAAAAAGGTGATGATATGATGGAGTACCCAAAGGGGTAGGGATTTGATGTGTTCAGATAAAAAAGAGCAGGGGTCATGTTTGGTTTTGATGGAGATTTTCGACCAAAACTCAGAATAGATAACATCAAGTGCGGAGATTATGAAAGGGATATTTTCTCTGACTTGTAAATTAAACAAAGAAGAGAGTTGGTCATAAAAAGGGTCGCCTAAGGCTCAGAACACTAACCCATATTGCCTTACTCTTGAAACGGCTTTTGGGCTCAATTGTATGGTGCACATAAACTCTCGCACGACCTCTTCGTAACCGGGTTCATCTCGAAAGATGAACTTGTTCTAGCTCAAATTTGAGAGGAAAACTCATATTTCAACATTGATACCCAAGGTTTCCAGCATAAAAGTTGAAGGTATCTTGTTTGGAAGAATGATCTTGGAAGAGTTGGCTTTGAACCTATATTTTTCTTCCTTGGTAACTCCTATCATGAGATGAAGGGCAGGGGGTGTAGAGGGTTGAGCCATTGCCTTCCTTTTGTTTACCTTGGAGAACTTCTTTAGAGCCATAGCAAGAGAGGAAGAGAGCTGGGGAGATTTTTAGAGAGATTTGAGAGAGTGAAGATGTTTGGAATAATAGTGAGAATGTCACTATTGAAGGGGGTATTTATAGCCTTTGAAGGGGTGTAAAAACGGCTATAAATGGCTAAAAATGAATTAATGAAGAGTTAGCAATGGTTGGCAGTCAAATCACTTAAATGTCTAAGCAGTTACTCTAATTTGATTTTGCAAATTTATGAGTCGCGATCACAAATTTTAGAAAATGTGAGTAACAGATAAATTTTCCTTAGAAATATGCGCCTTAACAGTTAAAATTTTGAAAATTTGACCAAAATTCGGGGTGGAGTAGAAATTTCGTGATCACGAATTGATGTTTGGTAGCCAAGTGAAATTGACTTGTAATTCACAATCATAAAGGAAGGATAGGGACCGCGAATTATGAGTCAGCAATGAAAAATAATTGAATTTTGAAAAAAATTATGATCCACTTAACTATATCAACCACAAATATCACAAATTAACAAATATCAATACACACAGTAATATCACATATAAAAATTTTCACTTTAGGGAATTTCTATCAAGCATTCTCAATTCTCTCTTAATGATGTTCATCCTTTCTTCATTTAGAGGTTTAGTGAAAATATCTGTAAGTTGATGATTTGTGTCAATAAATTCTAACACAACATCACCCTTTTGCACATGATCTCTAAGAAAATGATGTCTAATATCTATGTGTTTGCTCTTAGAGTGTTGAATGGGATTTTAAGAGAGATTAATATCACTCATGTTATCACATTTAATAGGAATGTGATAAACTACTTTGCCAAAATCCTTTAATTGTTGTTTCATCTAAAGGACTTGGGTGCAACAACAACTCACAACCACATACTCAACTTCTGTGGTGGATAAGACAACCGATACTTGCTTTTTACTGAACTAAGAAACTAGGCATTCACTTATAAATTGGCAAGTTCTGAAAGTGCTTTTTCTATCTAATAAGCTACTTGCATAATCCGCATCCGAATATCCTACAAGACTAAAAGAAGAATACCTAGGATACCATAACCCTAAGTGAATTGTGCCATGCAAATATTTAAAAATCCTATTGATAACGTTCAAATGAGATTCTTTAGGAGAGGATTGGAACCTAGCACACACAAACATTAAACATGATATCTGGCCTAGAAGCAGTAAGATAAAGCAAATATCCGATCATGCCTTGATATCTCTTTTCATCTATCGTTTTTCTCGATTCGTCCTTATCTAGTTTGATGGTACCACTCATTGGAGTTTTTACTACCTTGTAACCATCCATGCCAAATTTCTTGAGTATCTTCCTTGTGTATTTAGCTTTATTGATGAAGATCCCTTCATTGGATTGCTTGATTATAGAATGAGAAAGAACTTGAGCTCTCCCATCATGCTCATTTCAAATTCCCTAGTCATACACTTAGCAAAATCCTCACAAAGAGATTCATTAGTAGCACCAAAAATGATATCATCAATATAGATTTGAACAATTAATGTTTCATGTTTGTATTTTTAATAAAAAGTGTGATATCCACCTTTCCTTTTTCAAAAACATTTTTCAAGAGAAATGAACTAAGCCTTTTATACCAAGCTATTAGAGCTTATTTCAAACCATATAAGGCTTTGTTTAACTTAAAAACATGGTTTGGAAAACAATGTGACTCAAAATCAGGAGGTTGTTCAACATAGACTTCCTCCTTAATGATGTCATTCAAAAAAGCATTTTTCTCATCCATTTGAAAAAGTTTAAAATTCATATGACATGTAAAGGCTAAAAGAATCCTAATGGCCTATAATGTTGCTACAGGGGCAAAAGTTTCATCATAGTTTATGCCTTCCTCTTGGTTGTATCCTTTAACAACCAATCTAGCTTTGTTTCTAGTGATGAAACCTTACTCATCTAGCTTGTTCCTAAACACCCACTTACAGCCTATAATTAGGTGTTGTTTAGGCCTAAGGACAAGTTCCCATACCTTATTTCTTTCAAATTGGTTGAGTTCCTCTTGCATAGCAAGTACCTAACTCTCATCATCAAAAGTCTCATCAATTGATTTTGGCTCAAGTTAAGAAATAAAATCAAGATTATTATCTGAAAGATTAAGTTGAGATCTAGTACTTACACCCTTAGATGTATCTCCAATGATTAAGTCCTTGAGGTGATACTTGGAAAATCTCTAATCCTTAAGTAGATCTTGGTTGGGCTCTACTTGTTGATGATGTTGGTCTTCATCTACTCTTGATAAATTATCTTCTTCTTTATCTTATTTTCTTGTAGAATTTTCCAATTCCAACTTCTCAAAGTCACCTGTAAGATCATAAAAAAAAAAAAAAACTTTCCTAAGATCAAGTTTACTAGATTCATAAAAAACAACATTCATAGATTTTTCAACTACCATTGAAATTTTGTTAAAGACTCTATATACTTTGCTCGAGGTGGAATATCCCAAGATGATACCTTCATTGGTTTTTTAATCAATTTTCCTAAGATTTTCATTAGTGTTCAAAATATAGCATTTACATCTAAATACTCTTAAGTATGATATCTTGGGTTTTCTACCATTCCATAGCTCATATGATGTTTTATTGAGAATTAGTCTTTTAAAAACTCTATTTGCAATATAACATGCAGTGTTAATGCCTTTGGCCCAAAAGTAATTTGGTATATAATACTCATTGAGCATTGTCCTAGCCATTTCCACTAATGTTCTATTTTTCGTCTCTACAACACTATTTTGTTGTGGTGTTCTAGGAGCTGAACAATTATGAAAAACTTCATTCTCCAAGCAATAATTTTCAAAAGGCTCATTTTGAAATTCCTTTCCATGGTCACTTCTAATAGAAGATATGAAGTAACCTTTTTCATTTTGAACCCTTTTTGTAAAGCTTTTAAACGCATCAAATGAATCATTCTTATGAGCTAGAAAAGATACCCAAGAGGGTAGTAATCTACAAGGACTAGTGCATAATGCTTTTCACCTAAGCTAGCACTTTTAGTAGGTCCTATCAAGTTCATATGAATAAGTTGAATGGGTCTAGTTGAACTTAGAACATTTTTGGCTTTGTGATAGGCATGGTGTTGCTTCCCCATTTGGCATGGACCACATGTCTTGTCTTTGGAGAAGTTTAGCTTGGGAAGACCTTCCACTAACTTTCCTTTAAATAGGCTTTGAAGAAGATCCACGCTTGCATGTCCAAGCCTTCTATGCCACAACCAAACTTCATTACTCATAGACATAAGACACTTAAAAGATTGGTTAGCCAAATTGTCAAAGTCAATTGAGTAGGTATTGCCTTTCCTTTCACCCTTGAAAATAACCTTATCATCTACTAAAGTGGTGACTTGGCATTCCCTAGATCAAAGGTGACTTTGTTAGCTTTGTCACACAATTAATTTACACTTAACAAATTATGTTGTAAGCTACTAACTAAAATAACATTATCAATTAAAGAGCAACCATTTTTACCAATGGTTCCAATGCTAATTACCTTACCCTTGGCATTATTACCAAATGTGACATCTCCACTTTCTTTTTCTTTTAATGCCATGAATAGCTTCCTATTTCCAGTCATATGTTTGGAACATCCACTATCCACATACTAATTGCTTGATTTAGTGGCAGCCACACTCTCCTACACAATAAGAATGAGTTAATACTAATTGCTTGATTTAGTGGCAGCCACACTCCCCTACACAATAAAAATGAGTTACCTTTTCTTTGGTACCCAAGCATACTTGGGTCTTTGGGGGTTAGAAGATGAAGGGTCCTCTAGTTTGAAGTGAGCCTTCCAAATATAGCAATGAATATTAATGTATCCAAATATCATGCAATAATGACATCGAAGTTTGGACTTATAAGTCTTTCTCCTATGCACAAATTTAGTATGAGTAGGAGGCCTTCTCATACCTTGGTCATGTGAATGCATGCATGAACATGTATGATGAGTAGGAGTAGAGAAATTTTTTATGAGAATGACCATGCCATTTATTGTACATATAAGCATGGTTAGATCTTTTTATTATACATATAAGCATGGTTAGCTCTTTAAGTCTTGGCTCTAGAGCTTAGGGGAGCCTTCCTTTTGCCCTTAGGAGTATAAGGCTTAGTGCTAAGAACACTTTTCTTCCCAATTACCTCTACCCTTAAGGATTGAGGTTCAGAGGATCTAACAAATATTGTTTGAGAATATGAGGAGGCTCCATTGAAGCCTAAACCATGTCTAATTAGTGGAGGTCTTTGTGACACAATCAAAGTGTCCAAGGCTTCTTTTCCTTTATGAAACTTGGAGATTGTGCTTCTAAGCTCAATGACTTCTCCTTTTAAAATGTCATTCTCCTTTGTAAGTGAAATCATAAAAGAAGATGAAATAGAAAGACTATCCATTGATTTTTTGAGCTCATTATTAGATGCTCTCAATTCTCTTACAATCTCATTTAGGGATTTATATTCATTGTCTAGCTTTTCACATTTTCTTTTGTAGGATTTCATTTATGACTTCTATTTGTCACATCTCATGGTTAAATCCTCTAAAAGTTCTTCATCAATCTCATCAAATTCAAAATTAGAATTAGAATGAGAAAAAGTACTTACCTCATTTGTAGAGTCTTCTTGTGCCATGAAGCAAATATTGGCAACTTCTCCTTCTTCCTCTTCTTCACTTGAGCTATCATCCCAATTGGGTGAAAAACTCTTATTCTTCTCCTTGTCCCATCTATTCTTTTTCTTTAATTTGGGACACTCATACTTGATGTGGCCTTGCTTGCCACATTTATAGTAAGTGACATCGTTGGATTTCTCTCTTGGACTAACAGCTGTCTTCTTAAAGCCTTTTCTTTCTTCTTTTTTTTTTTTATTTTGATAAACTCCTTTGTCCTCCTTGAGAGCATTGCTAGCTCATATTCTTTCTTGTCACTTTCTTCATCACTTGAGGTAATTTCTACCTCCTTCTCCTTTATTGAAGACTTAAGTGCTAGGGTTCTTCTTTCTTTTTCTAGTTTATCTCCTTGGCCTTTTAGCTTCTTCATTTGTTCATCATTTTGTAAGGCCAACTCATGAGTCAAGAGTTTGCATATCAAAAAGTCTGTTGGCACCTTTTCAATCTTCGGATTAGACTCTTAGATGCTGCACACTATAGTACCAAATTTATCTAAAAGATGGGTTTTGTAGATTTTTGTGTTTACCTCATAGTTTGTGAGTGTCCTTCCGAATTTCTTCATGTTGGTGATGATAGATAGGATCTTATTCATCATTTCAGTGATGCTTTCATTGTTTTTCATCATGTATAGCTCCTATTCAGTTACATACATCTCTAACTGGCTTGACTTTACTAAAGTTATGCCTTCATGGTAGTTATTAAGTGCCTTCCAAATGCATGTGTTGTTTGACAATGTTGCACTCTTCTAATCTCTTCTCTAGAGAGAGAGCTTAGAAGAATGGCCATTGCCTTTTTTTTTTTTTTTTACCATTCGATCTCCAATGAGCTTTAACCCATTCTTCTCTTAGGATAAGTTCTTCAATTCCATCAACTGCCTTAGTAGGTGGCTTTCATTCTTTTACATCCATATCCCAGAGGTCCACCACATCTATGTCAACATAGATTTCCATTTTATACTTCTAATGAGTATAGTCAATTTCATCAAAGTGAGGCTTGAGGTGTGAGTGGATTCCCTTTTGTGCCATGATCTTTTACTCACCAATAAAGGCTTATTTGAGTGTTTAGGCTCTGATACCACTTATTGGCCCTAGGCACCAAGAAAGGGGGGTTGAATTGGTGTATAAAAATTAAACAAGAAGGTAAGAAAGAAAATGAGTAGAATGGAGACAATAATTATAGTAGTTTGGGTATAATCGACCCTACGTCCACTTCCCAATTCTCAGTAATTAGGCGTTCCACTATCTTCTAATGGTGTTTTCAAGCTCACACCAAACTTTTACACTTGTGTTTTGAAGGCTCACACAACAACCTTTACACTTATGTTTTTAAGGTTCACATAACAACCTCTCTTAGTGTTTTTGTAAGCTCACACTACAACCTTTACAAATGGTGTTTATGCTCACACCAAACAATCACTTAAAGAAGAGAAAAGATTGAATAGCAAAATTACAAGAGTTTGGGTTACAAATTATAGAATTCTCTTGCATTTACATCTGTTTTATGAGGTATTTATAGCCTCTACCCATAAAAGAGATGTTGCAATAAAACTGGTAGCAAATCTTCAAAGTATGCTAGACAGATTATTGCATTAAATGCTTGTAAGGATTCATTTGTAGTCGCTACTACTCTTTCGCAGTCACGATTTTTCAATTTCCATATAGGAGCCAAAACTTGCTATAGAAAACCCCATTTCTATCTAATGGCTAGTCCACATGTCGTCTTCCCATTGGTTCACTAGGAAAATATAACCATTGCCTTTCACTTGTTTATAAAAGTAGCAGTCGCGATTCTTGTTGTACAGGCCGCGACTCAGGATGCGAAATTGTATGGCAAAAATGTTCATCTTTTTCCTCATGATTTGTGGTCGCTACCCACAAGTTGCCATCACAATTTTTGTCTTCCAATGGTCATCTGGGACACTTGTCAAGTTATGATTGTGGACTTCATTCCTTTTTGACTTACTTCAAATTTTGCGATCGCGACTTAGGTGTGTCACTCACTGCAAACTCATCTATGACTTTGGCTCTCCTTTCTTTGAATTGGTCGTAATAGAGAAGTGGGTCACGAATCCATCTGTCTAATTTGTCGACATGCCTTAGTTTAGTTCGCAGTCACTATTTATAAAGTTGTGGTCACGAATTAGGAGGCACTTAGCTTTATTTGAAAATTAAGGACTTCATTCGACTTCAAAAATAGAGACTAACTAAAAAACTGCAAAACAACACTTAATTGAATCATTAGAATTGATCAATCTTCTTTGTCAAGATCAAAAGTGGTTTAAGACTTAGGATTAACTATCCTAGTCTAATAGCATCATTAAGGACAATGATGAATTTATGTTTGGGGGAACTTAATTAGGGATTTCATGTGCTTAATTTGTGCTTTGAATGTTAAATTTGATATATTTTATGATTAAAGGATAGTTTTGAGGTCTAAAAGTGAATAATAAATGAAGAATTTGATAGCCACTTATTTGAATCAATTGAGTTAAATTTGCTTATGATAATGATTTGGTCTTGGTTAATATGTTTGGTTCATAGTTAATTATTACAATAGAACAATTTGAGCATACCATGTGAAATATGGATTTTAAAATTAAAAGTTATAATAATACATGACTTCAGTGAGTGGATACTTCAACATATACTGGAACTTGCTAGACCATTTTTGAGATGAAATCTTAGAACTTAGAAACTTTAAGGAAAATATTAAGGCATTCATTGATTGCCCCAGTTTTCCTCATCCATACCTTGATTAACATTGACCATTGTCACCCATTTTGAACCATAATATATACTTGTGAGTAAAATTAGCCTTTTCTTTCTTTAAAACATAACCCTCATTATAACCTTCCCTATCGACAAAATAAAGTTAGTGTTGACCCTTTTTCACTAAGAAAGGAGGGCTGAATTGGTGGGCAATTTAAATTTTTGAAGGGAAGATTAGTTAAGGAAGTATAAGAAGAAGTAGAAGAAAAATGAAACACATAAAGATTTATAATGGTTGGAGTATTAAACAACCCTACATCCACTCCCCAATTCTTCCAATTGGGTGTTCCATTAATACTAAATAGTTTTTTCAAACTCACACCTATCTTTACAACTTGTGCTTTATAAAGGCTCATACATAATCTTATGAGTGTTTCCCAAGGCTTACACATAAACCTATACAAGAGTCTTCTATTAGCTTTCTCTCAAATCCAATCCCAAAGGGTGTTTAAAGGTCACATCAAATGTCTTACAACTCAATATTAGAGTAATTAAGAGAGAGAAAGTTGAGAAATCAAAATGCAAGAGTTTGGCCTTAGTAAATGTTATTCTCTTGTATTTATATCCATTTTGTATAGTATTTATAGATTATTCCCACCAAAGAGACATTAGAGACTAGACTAGCTTATAATCTCCAAAGGTTGTTGGCAAAATTTAGCATTTAATGCTTGTTAGACACATGTCATAGTTGAGATAGTAAATTTGCAATCGTTATATGACTATTGCTCTAAATTTTGCATGGTCATGGTCGAGATTATCAATTTGTATCTAATGACTTGTACATATATTAGCATGTCACTGGTTTCTCATAAAACTATTCATTAACACCCTCCGTTATGGCTTGATCATCTTGGGTGTGAAATTAGGGTCACGATCGCTACGAATGTCATGTTGGTGAAGAGGTCGTGAGCTTAGACTGTGATTTAATAAGTGCAATTTTTGGTTTAAGTTGAAAAAGTGTCTCGGTCTCTACATGTGAGTCTCGATTGTGACACTTGAACTTCTAAATAGTTCATCAACACATGGCATTCTTTGATTAGTGCTTAGAAGTTCATCCTTGAAGATTTGAGTGTCGCAGTCGGGACCATCATCACATGTTTGGGGATCGCATATTTGAAGTTTTGCACTTATATATGCATCCTTTGAAGAAAAAAAAAGAAAAGAAAAAGAAGAAAGAAAGCAAAAAAAGAAAAATGAGAAAAAAAAAGGAAAAAAAAAAAGATGAGATGAAGCTACCAAGGGAAAATAAAAAGGGTAGCATAGATGCATTATGAGTATTGGTAATGCACATGAAGTATTTCATCATACTTCACATCATTAGTATAGCTAATATCATAACAAATTTCTTTTTCATTGGACTTGACCACTTATTAAAACCTTACCTATAGCCCTACATTAAAAGCCTCAAAGACCTTATGATCCTTAGGTTGCCAAGTTTTACATTAGTGGAGAAAGGTGGAATAGTCTTGCTTATGGTCATATGTGTACTTTAAGAAGTTGAATTTAAATCTTGCTTAAATTATGTGTTATTGGAATATGAAAGTTTGAATGGAATATGTTGCCAAGACATGCACACACACACACTTAATTATGTTAATTGATTGTTAAAAAAACACATTAGTTAGGAACTTATTATTATTAAAAGTTTTTTTGGTTAATTGATGAAGATTTTAGTTATCACTGAGATAAACTTCTCCTTAGAACCTTTGGAGCATGTACTTAGTCATTTGAATTATTATATTTTACTAGGATTAGTTTTTGCTTGAGGACAAGCAAAAGTTTATGTTTGGGGAAATTTGTTTGGTGTGCATAATTTACATATATTTAATGACTAATTCCTTTTAAATATTGATGTTGTTATGCTAATTTTATATGTGGCAAGGATTAAAAGAAGTGAATTTGTGTTTTGTAGGTTTCAAAAGAAGAAAAATGGCCTAAAAGCATGAAAGATGTCATGATAGTTCATATTCTCAATTCTTGAGAATTGTTTGGTAATTTGGATATATCTCTCGCTATAGAGATCCAAATGAGGAGATTTAAAACCTATTGGAAAGCTCACACATAGGGCTACCACTTTGATGTTTTGTGTTTGAGCTGATTCTACCATCTATAAGGTTACAAAATTGGTCATAATGAAGCACGATAGTGTACATGGCCATGCAGCCAAAAGCCAAATCTGGCATAATTATTATACATGGCAGTGAGTGTAAGAAAGTCAAAAATAGGATTTTCAAATCTTCCCTAATTTCTTTTTTTTTTTCAATTTCCCAATGTTCCTAATTACTAAATACCTCAAGAACACTATTTAAGGAGGCAAAATGCCATAAATATAATATAGGGCATCAAATAACCATGCAATAAATAAAGGAATTCAATCAAGCAAGGGTTTAGGACCAAAAAGGAGTAAAAAGACAATCATTAAATAACTTTAAGACTTAAAGTCCAATGCTTCAAATATCATTAGACTGATTATTTATTATTCTCTTATATTATGAGTTAATTATCTATAAGCTAGGGTTATAAATGGATCTTATCTGACTCATATTAATTTTTCTTAATATAAGTCTTTTTAGTTTCATTCATCTTTTGTGCTAGCAATTGTTATGTGCTTTATGTTAGATTAACTAGCCTTTGATCATCTTAGTTTTATGAATTGACAATATAGACATGCTTTTCATAGAATAAAACCTTCAATAATTCCTTTATTTTGTTATTGAGTTGAGAAACCTTAACAAAATATTGCTATCCATAAAGTCTTATTTTGTAAGGCAATTGCATGTTGTTTAGCTTTTGAGTTAGGGAACCTTTAGCGTAACATGCTCATGTATGTCAATTTTTACTCATGAGGGATTAATTAATCACCAAAGTTACTTGATGGTCACTATTAATGAAAGCACTAATTAGATAAGGATTATGAACTCATTAGAAAGTCACTAAGTGAAGTTGAACCCCTAGCTAACTTCTTATATTGATTATTTTCTGTGCAATTACGTTGTTTTTATTTTACTTAGTTTTAATTCTTCATTTAAATTTTCTTTTATATTGGATTTCTAAATAATACATCTAATCCATATGGGAATGATATTTGTACTCTTGTACATTTTTGTACTTGATGACCAATGCACTTGGAGCTCATGGGGTTATATATATAGCACTAACCCATCAATATCAATAGCGTAGCCCGTACCCTTAGATTTTAATGAGTATGTCAGTTTACGGAGGAGGAAGAGACTGTTTTTAGGGGCAAAAAGGATTGAGTCGTTTGACACTCTTTTAGTTTTAGGACTTCTATTTCCTTTACCATTTCATACATTGCAAAACATTGATATTATTGACATTATAGGATAAATATTGTGCAATTTTGATGACCCTCTTCTTTTTTATTTTTAGGATGCAACTTTAGGTAATTCTGCCTCCATTTTTTAGGAAATTATGAAATTTCTTTAGTATATATGCAACATTTTAATTTAAGCCCCAAATTTGTCCTTTAAATGTGTGGTTGTGTTATTCTTGCTTATTTACATGCATACATTCTTCTTAGAGTAGGTACAAAGCAACCCAAAAGCCCTAAATACAAGGGAAGCTATGTTCAAAATATTGCTAGAAAAAGGTCAATGTAGACCATCATGTTATTTGTACATATCCTTAATTATATGTGCAGATAGCTTGAGCAATCTGTGCAGTTGTATATAGCTATCACGCACTATTCACATTCTCTTTTTTCTATAAATACTCCTTTATTGACTTTCATGCCTAGGCCCACCATTTTCACCTTCCCTACCATGGCTAAAGCATTTTTGAAGTCTCTTCCATGCCATAGTCAGTCTGATCTACCTTGGTTATGTTTTTAAGCTCTTCAATACCTTTTCTTATTCTAGCTCAACTTAAATTTTCTTTAGGTTATGATTTATGGGATCCTACCACTCATTCTCTCTATTTTAGGGATACTAAAATATGCCTCCTACTAGAAGAGTTTGATGTCATTTTTTACTATAAGATCACGAGTGTTGATTAGATTGCTTTTGCAATGTCTAAATTACCCACACATCCAGAAGATGATGAAACATTTTGACATTTAATATAATGAGGTGTCCATGTACACTCTATGTGAAGAGAAGATCTTTATCTCACCCTTTATAACTCTTTACCCCTAAAGGGACCATGTTTGGAGGCATAGGCTCGCATTCTATTGACTGTCTTAATGGAAGAGTTTCTGCTATAGAGGAATGATGATAAAATAGACTTATAGATCATACCTCTTATTAAAGAGATTGAGCTCAAAAAGATACCCATCCCTACAATTTTTGGCAAAACCATTATGGGTTTTGACATGTGTCACTTGGCATCATTACTTTAGGTATGATTCCTTTGTCACTACCTTTTATCTTATTATTTTGTTTGTTATTCATGTATTTTGCTTTTATTATTTCATGGTCGTAACTTATGTCTAGATTATCTTTACAGGTTTTTAATCTAGTAGGCTGCTCATTTTTACTTTAACTACCCTTTTAGGTTTTCAACCTAGCAAACTTTTTTTTTTGCCCTTTTTTTAGATATGGCTATAAGAGAAGTTGGGCCTGTTGGCTATTTTGAACATGTATGTATGGCATTGTTTCACATATCATCATTTAAATTATCATATATCAAGACCTACTACCATAGAAGTAGATTGGGCTTCGTGGTTTTCTCACATCAATGACCTATCCTTGCTGAAGGCTGATTGATCTTACCATGAGGACTTATGAACACTACATGATCATTCTCGATTTGACATCAGTTGCCTTTTATAATCTATGTAGAGCTTGTTGTCTATTTGGATTCATACAAGATATAATAACCATTTTTCCATCATTCATTAAAAGACCATTGACCCAAAGCTTTTTAGATAAAGTCAAGTCTACTTAGGCCAATTAATATATCTACCACATTTTTCTAGTCAAGGCTTATACTTTAGATGATACTGACTTTAAGGCTTGGTTATGTGACATTTACCAATATATGTTTATACCTATATTTACATCATCTAATGAGTACAAGGAAAAAGAAAACCCTATTTTATTTCATTTTAGCTTAAATGAACATTTCACCAAAAACTGCTTTAATTTTGCAAAGGTTTCTCTTTTAGTATTATGCTTAATCATGAACCATTATATTTCACATACAACATATTAATTAAATGCATGGTTGCTACTTTTAGTAATGGCACATTAGATCATCTAACTTTCAGGCTCAATGCCTCTAACTTTTAAGTCCCCCATTTCTTAATCTTTATCCTTTGGCTATAATCCTTTCTTTTGCTATCTCATGACGAGTTTCCCTAGTGGTTGTTCACACTCTCTTAACTTTTGCCTTTCTTTTATATTTATTTATGTCTTAATTTTTAACTAAGCTGCCCTTTTGTGTTTTTGACTAAACATACTTTTCTTTCTCTTTTTTTTTTCTTTTTTATTTTTTTATTGTCCTAATTTTTGCTAAGTCACCCTTTCATATACCCTTTCATATTTTGAACTTAGTAGTCTTATTTTTATTTTTCTCATACCCTCACATGAAATACTTCTTCAACTTGTTTAGATTTACTAGTTTAGAGAATTCATTCCCATCCATATCAGATAAATTCATAGTACCACCTGAATAAATCTACTAGAACATATAGAGACCTTCCTAATTTGGCTTGAACTTTCCCCGAGGATTCTAAACTTGCAGTTGGATTGCCTTTGACACATGATCATTTACTTTTATTGTGCATGCCTTGACCTTTTTATTGAAGGTGTAGACCATTATGGCTTGGTACAATTGGAGGTGATAAAGAGCCTTCAACCTTTTCTCATATAGCAAGGCCATATGTACAAACCTACTTTTCACCCTCTGATACTGAGGAATTTATGTCTCAACCACTACTTGCAGGGACTTCATCTCTATCATAATTGGCAACATTACCTCCATTCCATACACTGAGGAGTATAGCATCATGCTCATCGATGTTCTGGTCATGGTTTGGTATCCCCATAATGTAAAAGGCAATTTTCCTACTTAATATTTATAAGTCTCAATCATCTTGGCAATGATATTTTTAACATTTTTATTGGCTACTTTGACAACTCTGTTGGCTTGTGGACTATAATCTGATGACTTATGGTGGACTACTCCATACTTCTTCAGAATTATCTAGACCTCTACTTGTAAATGCAATCCATTGTCTGTCACGATATGGTGAAATTATTCTTTATGAACTGAGGTATTTGATTGCCCTTAACTTGCTAAAAGATTAAGCTTCCACCCATTTTAAAAAGTAATCCACCCTTATTATGATGTACTTATGCCCATATATGGAAGTTGGTTTAATTTATTAAATCACATTGATACCCCAAGTTGTGGATGACCATGGTGAAGTCAAATTTTATAATTTCAATAACATTAGATGATTAAGGTTGCCATGAACATGACACTTATGATAGTTTCAGGCCATTTGAATGCAATATACTACATAGTTGTCCAATAATAACCGATCCTTAAGATTTTCCCAGCCAAGGGTTTACCATTCGTATAAGAACCATAAACCCATGCATGAACCTTTTACATAACCTTATTCGTTTCTTCTTCTACCGAACATCTCAAGCCATCCGACATTCACATGTACATCATTCCATCATATACAATGAATTGAGATGTTATCCTTTGAATTGCATCCTTATCTCTATTTTTAGCTCTGTTGGGGTACTCTCTGACTTTCAAGTACCTTTGAACATCATGATACCATGGTCAATTTTCTACTAACATTTTGATCGCTCCTTTTATCCATATAACATGAAATTGTGGACCTAATGTTATCAATAGCTTCATTGGCATCTTCTGCGGTCCATTCCAAATAGAAACTAGAGTGGCTAAGTGTTGGGTTATATGGAATGAGCATAATTTTGTGAAAAATTTTACGCATACAAAACCCACTAAGGATCCATGCAATTTAATTCAATTAATGGAAGGGGCGTGAATAACCTCATAATTCAAAATGAATTGCAAATCTATTAGAAGGAAGAGAGAAGGTTTACATCAATAACACCATATCTAAAGATTGGAGTCGAATCTTGATGATACTAAAGGGTGAACGTTGCCTATAGGTGTCCACATGAACAAGTTATTCCAAAAGTAAGTCATGTGCCAACACTAGGGTTTCATGACTATCTCCTTTTTGGGTTTTCTAACCTTAATGTGAAGGCACTCTAACTATTCAAAAAGTGTATGCTTATATATATATATATATATATATATATACAGTCACCAACTATATATCTTTGGAGATACTAATAAGATAATATCCTATTTAGTTTTAAATTTAAAAAAAATGGATATCCAAATAATTTGGATAATATCTCTAATTATCTAAATTATAAATAGAGAGAGTAGTAAATGCAACTTCACGTTTAAGATTGCCCAATATGTGTGATCCTGTAGGTCCACATAGTATTTATAGTGGCTTAAAATCGATTTTTAGCCCACAAGTCATAAGTCGCTTCTACCAAGATATTATGACTATCCAAATTATGTGAAGGTCAATAATATGACCTAACTTGTTTGTAAAAAGTATTAGTTTGTCACATTATATCTTAATTGAACGTAAGACTTGAAACATGTCATCCTTATATAGTTCAATTATCTTTTGATATCTAGATAGATTGATGTAAAAGAACATTAATAACCTTTATCAATTTATTTTCTCATGGCCATGTAATCTCTTCAGTCTAAGTTATCGAAGGGCCTAAAGATATATTTATGATGAGGGACAAATTTCTTCTCAATCACTTATATTCTTCTATATGATTTACTCTATGTCCAATATCAATTTGTATGATCTTCTTATTGAAGATAATGTTGGACTGTATCAAAACATGAGTTCATCATATTGGAATCCATGGTGATTTATATGTTTGAGGATTAAGTTAATACTATTGCATGAGAATCACTTATGCCAATTTAGCCATATAGTATTCTCATTGTAGGCCGGTCTAATATTATGTTTCTTAAACATGTATATATGTGTTTAACTTAATGGCTAGTAAACATAGTCATCAATCAAGACACATGCTAGCTTTATTTATTATTATCCAAATAATAATGATCAACTAGGAAAAATTTAGAATGTAATTCTCTACAATTAAAGATTTTTACTATCAAGCGACATACTTAATGACTTTAAGCATAATTAACTATACATGAAATTTATCATTTAGCTATAAACATAATATATTAGAGATATTTAATTAAAATTCAACTAATGACAATGATAAAAAAAAAATATCCATGATAAAAATTGGCCTAAGGCACATAAACTAACACTAAGGCATCAACTATTACATTCTCTTCTAATGACATATGGTGAAATATGAACCTCTAAAAATTATGGGTCAATCTCTTTAAATGATCCAAATATAGGACTAGACATTCCTCCTTTAGCTCTCATTCATTAGTTACTTAAGAAATGACCAATAATGAATCTCCAAACACTTTAATCATCCTTATCGCCACCTGCATTTAAGATTCCAATATAAGTGCACAAGCTATATATTCAACAATGTTGTTAGTCACCTTGAAATTAAGCTTCTTGGCCATAGGGAAAATCTATAGTTTCGATGATAAAAAAAAAATTACACCTATTCCAACTCGTTTCTCATTCACTATTCCCTCAAGGTACATCCTCTAACCTTAAGGCTCAATGGCTCCTAGCCCTTCATCTGGGAACTAGGGAAGTTCAAAGTCTCCTTCTACTAGTGGTTGTTGAGCCAAATATTTTGTAGCTGCTTGTCACTTAGTCACCTTCTTAGTTACATATTTAATGTCAAACTTTGTCAACAATATCAACTATTTTGCTAATTTTTAATATAGGAAAGTGCCTTTCATAAGTACTTGACTAGATCTATGATTGGAGTAAGTAGCATAACTTCTTTATGGCCTAAACTAATGCCAAACATGTTATCTCCATCTTATTAAACCACTCCCTAAAAAGGAGCAACTTCCTGTTGAGATAAAACATGGCATGTTCATTTCTTGCCTCATCTTCATATGCCAACATTGCCTTTACATAGCACTCCTCCATTATTAAATGTAGAACTTTTTTGACTTTAGGTTTTTCAACATTGGTGAGTTCGTTAGATACTTTTCTATTTTCTTAAAAGCTTTTTGAAACTTCTTATTCCACTTCATCGATTAGTCTTTCCTAAACAGTTCAAAGACTAACTTAAAGATAGGAGTGAGTCTGGCTATAAACCTTCTAATGTAATGGAGATGACATAGGAAACCCTAAACTTTTTTTTGTCTTAGGTGTCGACATGTCCTGAATGGTTTCTACCTTATTTGGGTTCATTTTGATGGCCTTCTCACTCACTACATGTCCTAATAGTTTATTGAATATAACCCCAAACACATACTTATTAGGATTCAATCTCAGGTTATTCCTATTAACACTCTTCAGGAACTTCTCTAAGGCTTCAATGTGTCCTCCCTTATTTCGGACTTTACCATCATGTAATCTATGTAAAATTCTACATCTTTATGGATCAAGTCATGGAACAAAAATGTCGTCATTCTCTAGTATGTCGCTTCCACATTCTTCAAACTAAAAAGACATCACCTTATAATAATAAATCCCCTATTATGTAATAAAAGTTATTTTTACCTTATCCATGATAGCCATTAGAATATGATTATAATTTGAAAACCCATCCATGTAAGAGTACATGACATATGTCATAACACTATCTATCAATGAATCAATATGGGATAACGAGAAATCATTTTTGGGCTAAGCGTTACTCAAGTCTCTATAATCAACACACATTCTCACTATTCCATCTTTCTTCTGTATCATTAACTTTAAAGAGGTTAGAAACAATAACATTTGAGGTGTCAGGAAAAATATTTTCTTCTAATAGGAGTTCCATTAGAATTAATCTTCTCCTCCCCCTCATTTTTCTCCATATTGGTCACACCAAAGGTAACATTTGAATCACTGACTTGTTCATAATTCATTTCTTTCTCAGCCTCGATGTTAGTCATGGACTTTACTATTCCCTTAAAATCCTACCTCATCTTGTCATATATTTGCTCAATCTTCAAAAAACTTTCCTAAAGTGTCACTCTATCTGACTTAGCTTAATCAATTTGCATTTCAACATCACTTCCTACATCTTCAGAGAGTTGACAATAATATTCTTAATGTCAACCAAGCTCAATCTCGTATATGTCTCCTTAGTGAAATTACACAACCCTATATATCCCCATGTTGGGTCCATAAGGGCACATCTTGATTTGCCAAACTTGATTACTTTTTCTTGGGGTCTTCACCTATTGCGAAGAATTGTTAGTCTAATAAATACTAATGTTCCTCTTCATACATTTTCTAATTGTGATTCAATTGACAACTAGTTTGTAAGCCATATGGAACTACAAATTGATACGACTTTAGGACATTTGCAACCCTATATATCCCCATAATGGATCCACAAAGGACATATCTTGATTCACCAAATAAGATTGCTTCTTTTTAGGGTCTTCACCCATTACTCAAAACTATTAGTCTAATAAATACTACTCATGTTCCTCTTTGCACATCTTAATTGTCATTCCATGGCCTACTAGTCTGTGGGCCATACATAACAATGAATTGATCTAACTCTAGGACACTTTCCTTTTCTACAACTTATTTTCCCTTTTTCTTTTTCTTTTTAACTTTCACATCTGACGAATCCTAATAATTTTGATAACACATTTCCCCAACCCCATTTGAGAGAATGTCTTTTTGAGAACATCCATGACATAATTGCCTATTAGTTTTTTTTATCTTCCTTAATAGTCTCCTTCTCAATCTCTCTAACTACCATTCCTTCCTTTACAAAGAAATCTAATAGTGGACCATACATATCTACACTTTTAGCTTCGTTCCTTTCCTACAATAACCAAGCCCATCTCTAGTAGTTTAAATGGGAATCTCGAGAAATTTTGGCACACCATTTGAATTCCTTCTTAGCCCTTGAACAGGTAGAAAATTCATGTTCTTCATGATACCCATCACTTTCAAATTAACCCATTTATTTGTTACTCTAGCCGCCTAAAAATCTCTAAGATATGAGACAACCACACTAAATGTTGATGCAATTTCTTTTAATTTTATACATATTATCACTATCTCATTTTTATAAGGGATTTTAACATTTTGATGCAATTTAGACCATACCTCTTTTAAGAGATGATACCATGAACTTCATAACAATAATGAGAAGGTGATAGGTATGACTAACTCTATAAACTCTAATACCATCTATAGAATCCAAATTTTCACCATGGTTTTGAATACTCCAATGGTCGACCATTTACTATTATCATAAGCCTAAATAACAATATCCAAAGCCTCTAAGTCCTTCTCTAACACCCCAAATTTGTGTAGCAAAATTAAAGGGTAGATGTTTATCTCAAATTTATCATTGACAATCAAATATGTTATGAATGTGTCGATTTCGAAAAGATGCTTAAACAAGTGGAATCTTGCTTACTACTCCATTCTTCTACTGACCAATGGGGGATGAGAGGGTAAGGGATCTTTACATTTGTAATGGCCCTAAAAAAATGGCATAGGTTTGGATCAATGGGGGATCCTTTAGGCCTTATGCCAGTTTAAAGCCTTAAGTATTGGTTATGGTCATTGGGGGAACTTGGAGGGATAACACTTTGGTATCATCATCCCTAAGAATTATAGAGTTTCCACTTGACTTTGGTAGGGGCAACAATCCGAGCATGGCAAAAAAAAATAAGTCAATTAGAAGGCCTAGTTCATCTTATATCCATTAGAGGTTAGGTTAAAAAATTAGGCATGGCTTGGGGATGAGATTAAGTAACCCCAAACTACCTGAACATTTTGATACGACCTTCAGGCATCTTTGGTTCACTTTGCACATCTTTATCAAATTATGAATTAGTCTAATTAGAGATCCTAAAAATACCTCTAGTGCCATCAAATCAAATAAGATAAGTCATTAATCTTAAGAGGAAGGGGTCATGCATCATGGTAGAGGGAGTGACATGCATATCAATATCATTATTTAGTGGATTAATTGTCTTGTTTTATGCTTTATTGATCTTTAATTCCATGAATTTTTATTTATTTTGACTTAAGTATAGGCCTAATGTTAGCAAAATTATGTTTTATAGGTAAAAAGTGAAGAAAAGCCAAGGTACATAACAAGTGCATAACCTTGTGTATTAGACACACAATAATACACCTCAAAATGAGCTAAGGGATGGATTGTAAGGAAGGTGCATAGCCAATTCAAACAATTATGTGCACAAAAGGCCTAAGATAGTAGCAAGTTGAAAAGATGTACGATCGTGTCTCGATAGGGGCATAGTCATGTGCCTCCTATATGGTAGAAACATAATTTTCTTGAGTGGGATTTTCTTTTCCTTTTATAGAGGGGACATTTCCTTTCTTGCATGTGGTCGCTAAGACATAATTTAAAGAGGAAATTACTAAGACATAATTTAAAGAGGAAATTAAGCCAAAATTAGGATACGAGAGTGTAACCAAAGGTATAGATTTCTATTCAATGAGGGTTACACAAAATTTTTAGGGATACAAGGTGCAAAGAATCAAACAATCAAGAAGAAGTTCATGGCTATTTTTAGAGTTAAATGATTTATTTTCTTTTATTCTCTTTATTTCATTATGAACTAAGTTTTTATTGGCTAGGGTTGTAAATAGATCTTGTATGACTTTCATTAGGTTTTCTTAATCTAAATTTACTTGGTTTCTTACATTGATTGTACTAGCAATTGTTGAGTGTTTATTGAAAATCAATTGGCCATTAATCATCTTAGTTTTATGAACCAATAATTGAGAGATGTTTTTCATAAAATATAACCTTCAATAATTCTTTACTGATAACATCAAACTATAAGTTCCTAAATATATAGTGATCTTATCCATAGTGAAAGGGAAAGTGGCGAATAAGGTGCAATTTGTGCTATATAGCATAGGTGCACCCTTTTTTTCTCTACGAATATTCCATCCTATGAGAGGTAAGAGAAGACTATTTTTTACTCTATGGAACTCCTAGCAAATTGAAAACATATAGATATAAACACACCCATACACAAAATCTCTATTGCTACTCGTCTTCACTTAAGGTAAAATATCAATCTCAATTTTCCTTTGCATTAGGATATTTTATATTTTGGAGAATAATCACATCACTTGAGGTTCCTCTAAGGGTTATATGCTAACCTCCAGGCCATTCTAGGCCATCTTTCAATCTTTTTTTGCTTCATCCCCCTTTTTTCTTTATAACTTTCAACTAGCAATAGGCTCAAATGTCTGTATAGACACCTAATTGTGTGTACAAATATGATTGTGGTCTATACAAACCACTTACATTACTCATAGGCCCTATTCAAAGTATTACAATTTTCTCTCATTTCTTTGATTGTTAATCTTTTTAATTACATTTTAAGCTTAAATGGGTGGGATGAGGTAGGTTACAACAACCAAGAGCCTTTATCCACCATTATTAGCCATATTTTATGATACTATTATTTTAAAGGATATTACTATTCTTAATTATGAGTTGATTATCATAGTTTTTTGTCCCCTTTATGCATGTGATTGAATGAAAATGATGGGGAGAGGCTATGAGGCAGATGAACCCTAAATTCCTTTAGTTTTTTTTTTTTTACTTATTTGGCCCATTTTATTTTGTTCTTTTCATTATGTCCATAAACACAATCATTGAAGGAAGTTAGTAGGTCTTTCTCATGGTAAAACTAGCTCTTTCTCCATCTCAATGTTATGGGATATAGGCAACTATCATTATGGTAAGTAATAGACAACTATAATCTTTATGAAACCACTCTATATTATATCCACTAGGCTTATTTGACATGCTCTGTCACCTCACAGACATGAACTCACCATGGGATGCATCCTCACCCTTTCCATGTTTAGAAATGCATTTGTCACTTGTCCTTAATGTTTTGATCATATTTAAAAGCTACTCTTATTTTGAAAGTAGAAACATATGACTCCCAAATGTTTCCCCTTGATAAGGATTTAACTTGCCAACAACCATAAGTATATTGATCATCCAAGTAATAATAGCATACAATCAGTATGGATATCATCCATAAAGAGAAACATGAATAAGTACTAAAATATGATAATTCTATTTTGATATAGAATACAATTAATTCATATATTAACTAATAACTATAATTGAAATAAAAATAAACAAATCAAAATAAACTATGGAGAAAAGACAAGCAATTAGAAAGAAAACATTATATTAATAAACTTAGGAAATTAATCTGAGTAATAGAAATTCATGAAATCTTTACTCTTTTAATGACATGTTGGATTATACATTGCAACTATTAATAGAAATTCATGAAATCTTTACTCTTTTAATGACATGTTGGATTGTGCATTACAACTATTAATAAAAATTCATGAAATCTTTACTCTTTTAATGAGATGTTGGATTATGCATTGTAATTATTAATTGTCTCTATAGTGTTCAAGTCTTTTCTCTTAATCAGTCACTTAACTTTGCAATTATATTTCATAAACCATTTCTCAATGTGAACTAGAAATAAAATCACTAATTTAGATGCATGGATTCCTTAAAAATAATAATAGGTTAAATGGAGGTATCTCTACTCATCAATGAACCTATGGGGATTATTTTAGGCCTATTTCAATTTATAATCTCTCAACTCTATAAATGAAACACAAATCATGCAATTGGTGGTTAGTCATTACAAGCACTAGGTTTAAAAATCATTCACTTACAAAAGAACAAAATTTTGACATTGTCATTAAAATAATAAATCATTCAATCTCTTTCATGCCTACATCAATGTCCTAGATAAAAGATCTAGCCTTACTAACAAAATAAGACAAATCTAGTTGTAAAAGCATAATCTTGAATAAGGAAATAAGAAACAAATAGAAAGAATTGGAATTCTCTAAACTAGTTTAATGGTTGTTAGATCTCATTTTCTTCTTCTTCTTTTATCAGATGATCTCTTGAACTCTTGAATAAGATCTTAAATTGAAGCCTTATTTCATTTATTTTATTATCTAATAATTACCTATTTTAGCTACTCAAAAGGTCCCTTTTTTCATATTTGGAAAAACCCTAAGGTAATATTTGGTAAAATGTAATGGAATGTAATCAAATACAAACTTAGTGAATGATTAAACTAAAATTTCTTTTGATTACATTTCATTACATTCTACCAAACATTACCTAAGTGTTTTGCTTTTATGGCATTATCCTTAATGACACACATTCTTAAGCTCAAAAGATAAAATAAGTGATATGAAAAGAAATACTTCTCTCTCATCTTAGTGGAAGGTTGATTGTATCAAAATTTTTCTAATACAATTGACCTACATTACAACTAGCACCAAAGAAAATAAGAGAATCAAGTATCTAGTACAAAGGTAAAATACAAAATTAACGTCAATGTAAGCATTGGATTGTAGGCCTTAAGGTACAAGCCCAATGATGAGAAATTATTAGAATTATACATAAGAAATATGAGGGAAATATTGCAAATAAAAGGAACAAAGCTTGGAAGAAACCTTAAATCAAACCCATCATTCAAACTAAGCCAAACCTAAAATGATAAAAAGTAGCATCTAGTTGGTTGTATATCCAATTCACTTGGTTGTATAGCCAACTCATTTTGTTGTACAAATAATTATTAGGTTTTTAATAACAATTGTAGCGAAAACAAAAAAGAATGTTAAACAAACAAAACCCACCATGGATCCAACCAATTTGATTAAATTGATAAGAAATGACGTGAATCCAAAAAATTGAAGATGAATTGCAAAATTGTTAGAAAGTAGAGATGGGTTTTACACTAGTAATAGCCTACCTCAAGCTTGGAGTGTAAATCGTCAGATTCAGATAATACCTTAAAGGTGAACATCCTCTATAAGTGTTCAATGAACAAATTCTCCAAAATGAATGGTGTACTAGCACCAAGGTCATTTACATACACTCTCTCTCTAAAACATTTTTTAAAGTTTAACATGGATACTATGTTTTTCTAGAAAACCCTAAAATTGGTACGTATCTAAATAATTTAAATATATACATTAACCATGTATCTTAAGAGATAGATAATTAGATATCATGTGTTATTTTAACTTTAAAACAAAATATATATCTAGATATTTAAGATAATATCTTTGATTATCTTATTTATATATTCAGAAGGAGTAGTAAATACAATTTCTTTTTTGGACCTATTCTAAGAGTACAACCTTGTATGTTCATATAATATTGACAGTGGTCTAAAGACTATTTTTGGCCCATAAATCATAAATGGTCTTTATTAAGACATTATGACTATAAATTACATGAAGGTCATTAATCTAACCTAACCTATCTTACAAATAGTATTATAATCCTTTTGTCACATTATAACTCAACTGAACATATGAAATGGATGTCATCCTTATATAGTTCAATTAAATTGTTTCTCGTTCTCTAAGTAGACTAATGTAAAATGGCATTAAAAACCTCTATCAATTCATTTTTGCATGTCCATGTAATTTCTTCAAGTTAGATCATCGAATAGCTATGCACAATGGACAAATCCTTCTCAATCACTCATTCCTTTGCATGATTTACTCCATGTCCAATATTAGTATGTATGATCGTCCTATTAAAGATAATGTTGGACTATATCTAAATATGAAGTTCATCATACTAGAATCCATGGTGATTTTCAAGTCAGAAATTTAAATTAATACTATTACATTAAAATCACTTGTGACATTTTATGCATGTAGTGCTTTTAAAGTATGTTAGTCCAATATACTATTTCTTAAACATGTATCTATGTGTTTGACTTAATATTTCATATTCATGACCAGTAAAATAGTCATCAGTGAAAACACATACTAATCTCCATTCATTATTATCTTAACAATAATGACTAACTAGGGATAATTTAGAATATAATTCATTACATCTCACATACTTCATTATCTTAAGTAGAATTAACTATTCATGGAACATATCATTAACATTATAAATACAATATAACAAACATATTTAAAAAAAATGCAACCATGACATTAATAAAATATCCATGAAAGAATTGGGTCTAGGGCACAACACTAATAATCTCCCACTTGTACTAGGCCTAATAAAATATGTATCTAATACCCATTGACTTGGCATGACTCTCATGCATTAGCTATGAGAGTAGTTTAGTGAATAAATTAACAATGTTTTCAATAGTTGGCATTCTACATATCTTCATCTCTCCCCTGTTAATGATTTATTGAATGTGATGAAAATTCCTGAATATGTGTTTAGATTATTGATGTGATATTGTTTCCTTAGTCGATATGTGTTTGGATTATTAATGTGACCTTGTTTGCTTAGTTGGTGCTATGGCTCCATTGTTATCACGACACAAGTCTACTAGATTTGAAATGCTTAGAATAATATTCAATATGGCAATAAATTTCTTAATCCGAATAGCTTCCTTAATTGCTTCTTATATGGCTATATACTTAGCTTATATTGTAGAATCAACCATAATGTCATACATTTAATCCTCTAGCTTACTGTACCTCCATTCAAACAAAACATATAACATGACTACAATAAAAAGCCATCCTTATCAAACTATAAGCTATTATCTATGTAACTACTTATAATCAAGACATCATCCTATCCTTCATATATTAATAATGCATCCCTAGTCCTTTTTACTATATAGTAACTTTGAATTTGACTAGTAGGTACTTGTTGTACTTAGTGCATATGAGACATCAGGTCGAGTACATAGAATCACATACATGATACATCTAATAGCAAAAGCATATGTAATAGAATCACATACATGATATATCCAATAGCAAAAGCATATGTAATAGAATCACATACATGATATATCTAATAGCAAAACCATATGTAATCTTACTCATGTGCTTTCGCTTGTCTTATGTCCATAGACATTGTGTCTTACTGAGAGTTATGGCATGTGATATTAGCAAGAATCCTCTATTGGAATCTTATGTACTGAACCTATTCAACAACTTATCAAGATCTTAATGCCTTAATTGTAGGTGGCTTCACTTAAGCCTTTCATTGAAAAATATTTCCTTATCCATAATTTAACATTTTGAAGGCTAGGGATATCATTTCCAATGAGTAATATGTTATCAACATATGGTATAAGAAAAACTATTATGGTCTTATTAGTCTTTTTGTAAACACAAGGCTCATCTAAATTTTTTTATGAAATTAAACTATATCACTACTTTATCAAAATGAAAATTCCAGCTCTAAAAAGCTTGGTTCAATCAATAAATGGATCTTTGAAGCTTGCAAACCTTTCTAGAATTTTTAGGACTAACAAAACCTTCTTGTTGTGTCATATGCACATCATTAAAAAGATTTACATTAAGACATATTACTTTGATGTTCATTTTCCATATCTCGTAATCATAGTATAGAGTTATGGCAAGAATAATTCAAATGGATTAAAACATAACAACTAGTAAAAAGGTTTCATCATAGTCTACACTATGTGTTTGCTTATAACTTTTTGCACGTAGCATGGTTTTATAGGTATGCACATTATCATCTATGAATGTTTTCCTTTTAAAAAACCACCTGTACCAAATAGTTTTTAAACCACTAGATGGATCAATCAAAATCCATACTTGATCATTATATGTGGACTACATTTCAAATCTCATAACCTCTAGCCATTTCTTAGAGTATGGACTATCCAAAGTCTCTTGATAGGATGTGGGCATACTGTGATCTACAAGCATCACTTCATTATTGTCATTTAAAAGAAATCCATATGTGAGGGCTCTTACATGTTTCTATAGATCTTTTTTGAGCTTGTGTTATTTTCGTAAGCTCAATAACTACTTATGAATCCTGTTGAGATTCCATAGGTAGTTCAATGTTATCTTGCAGTTCTCAAATTTCTTTGAGTTGAACTTTACTCTCATTGGTTCTTTTAGAAATTAACTCTCTTCTAAAAACACACAATTCTAAGTAACAAAAACTTTGTTCTCAAAAGTATTATAAAAGTAATATCCTTTAGTTTCTTTAAAATATCCCATAAAATGGCATTTGTCTTATTTAAGTGCCAATTTGTATAAAATTTAATACTTTAAATAAGTGTCATAGCCCCAAATCTTTAAAAAAGACAAGTTGGGAAACTTTCTAGTCTAATATCATATGGTGTATTTTCAACCACATTTGATGAAACTTTATTTAGTATGATACATAGTAGTTTCCAAGGCGTACCACTAAAAGGAGATTGGAAAATTTGTTTAATACATCATAAATCAAGCCATATTTTATAAGGATTGATTTCATCATTTAGAAACACCATTCCACTATGGTGTCCTTAGTGGAGTTAATTATGAGACTATCTAATAATCTTTAAGATGATCAATAAATTATTGGGTTAAATATTCACCATCTCAATCTAATCGAAGTGCTTTAATATTCTTAATAAGTTTATTTTATAATTCATTTTTTAAAATTTTAAACCTTTCAAAAGATTTATATTTGTCCTTCATAAGATAGATGTTATCCCTAATGCACTAAGAAGGGAGTTTGAATTAGTGGGAGATTTAAAAAGTTTAGAGGGAAGATTAGAAGATTAGAGAATTGAGAAAGGGTAGAGAGAAAGAACATAAGGTGTTTATTGTTGTTCAGGTGTTAACAAAACCTACATCCACTCCCTAATTCTTTACAATTGGGTATTTCACTTAACTAAAATCAATGTTTTCAAGCTCACACTAAACTTGTACAATGCTTTTTATGACGCACACACAACCTTTACAATTTGTGTTTTTAGGCTCATACAAAATCTCACTTAAGTATTTTATACAGGCTCACACTTTAACCTATTACAAGAGTTTTGAAGGCTAGGCTAACTCTCAACCTAATTACAAAGATGTTTAATGCTTACACCAAATAATCAAGAACTCACACTCAAAGAATAAGAAGTTGTAAAACAAATTAGCAAGAGATATTACTTACAAACTATGCCCAAATCTCTAAGGAAAGCTACCAAAACAGCTGCCAAAAAGATGTTACTTACAAACTATGCCTAAATCTCTAAGGAAAGCTAGGTAGATTTTGTATTAAATGCCTATTAAACTAAAGTCGTGGATGTGACTGGCATTTCATGATCATGATTTTCCAATTTGCTATGGGATGACTGAAATCGTGGTAGAGAACCTCATTTTATGTTTAACAGCTAGCCTACCTATCATTGTCCCATTGGTGTGCTAAGAAATATAGATGTTATGTTTGATCAACTAACCAAAAGACGTGATTCTCTATTGATATTCTTCTTCGGCACGATAGTGACTACAAATCCTTCTATTTGGTGAAAATATAACAAATTTTTGGGTCATGATCATGATAGGTGCTTCACCCTCGTGAATTTTGATATTCCAATGGTTGCCTTGGACACTTAGTATGATATGTTAGACATTAGGTTTCCTTATTTCAGTTATGAAATTCGTAGTCACAACTTCGGATGCAAATGCTATCGCAAATCTCTTTATGAGTCAATAAAGTTTCCCTTGGATAGATCACGATTATGATCTCTTCCATGAATCCTTCTGGCCTAACTTCATCCATCCTTGTTGTAAGGCTGTGGTCGTAAATTATAGGATCCTAATCGCAAATTTGGATGTCTTCTTTAAAGTTATTGATTTAGTCTTCCATCCAACTTTCCAATGAAATTTTAACTTATAAACTATAAAGTCAACACTTGAACAAAACATTAGTACCTATCAATCTTCATTATTAAGATCAGAAGAGGTCTTTGACTTAGGTTTGAGCAACCTAGTCTAACAATCTCTCCCTTTTTGATTTTGACAACTTAGATTGATTTTACTTAATGAAAAATGAATATCATAAGTATAAAGTTCAGATGGTTAATTATTTTTAAATAGAAAAACTTATTAATCAAACAAGTTTGTAATAGATATATAAGTTTGAATTGGATTGCTCCTAATACTCCCCCTCAATTTATACTTCCATTAACTAAGATTTATCATGAACATTTTTACTACTTCCCTTTATCCCTCTTTAGCAAGATCAAAAGAAGGGTGAAGTTAAAGCATTAAGTGAAGGTGCATGGATGTCTACTTCCCTTTCTCCCTATTTAGCAAGATCAAAAGAAGGGTGAAGTTGAAGCATTAAGCTAAGGTGCATGGATGTCAAGTGTATGAAGCATAAATTGAGAAAAAATCATAAAGAAAAAAGTATAAGAAGCAAGTATAGAGCAATCACCCAACATATGAAGCAACAATTGCAAAAGATAATAACAACACTTTTATTTACTAATTATTATGGGATCACATCTTATACATAAATAAAGAAATAAAAAGAAAACACATGTCAATACTAAATAGCTAAGAAGAAGTTAGAATATTATAGAACTATCATCATCTTTGAAGTCATCCATTTTTTTGTTTGCTCCTCTGCCTTGAGCTTCATCACCCTTTTTAACCTCTACACCATTCTCTTATTCATGAGCGTCCTCCCAATCCTTAAAATATGGAAGGTGGCAAGGAGTAGTACTAACTTTTTCCTAAAGATCCACCAAATCACTGTAGAGATGGAATAATAGAAGAAATATTTTCTTGATCATCCTCATCATCTTGTCTAGCTTCTTATTGATTGAGGAAAGAGAGATTTTGATTTTGGGCTTTGGTTGGGGAGGAGGAATGGATTGAACACCCTTTTCAATGACAAACCTTTTTCTTTTTGAGGTATGGGATGTTTCTAGCTTCTTAGCCCTAAATACACCTAAAGTGTAAGTGTACGAATTAGGGTTTATGGCTTTAGCATTGATAAGGTAAGGCAAGTCTAGAAAGTTATGGGATAGCAAGTACTTTTTGGTGAGGAACTTTTCATTTTCCTTATTTAGTGCACCCATATAATGATAGATAATGGTTACATGAGAGAAAAGAAGAAATTGGCTTTTTGGCTTAGCACTCATGTGAATAAATTGATCCAAAAGGCATCGACTAGTTTGGATAGGTTTATTTTTGGCCAGGTAAAAGAGAAAAGCTAGGTATTTTTGTGAGACCTTCTCGTTACCATCACCTTTTCATTAACAAAGAAGGTGATGATACAATGAAGGAGCCAGTTGGGTAAGGTTCAGATGTATTTGGCTATAGATGTCTTTGGGTCATGTTTGGTCTTGATAGAAATTTTAGACCAAAACTATGAGTAAATAATGTCAAGTGTAGAGATGACGAATGAAATGTCATCCCCTACTTAAAGATTAAAGAGATTAGAGAGTTGCTCAAAGGTAATGAAAAATGGATCCCTAAAAGCCTTGAATACCAACCCATATTAACCTATTCGTGATTTTGCTCTACTACTCAAGGTAATCGTGCACACAAATTCTCGCACTATTTCTTCATAATTGGGCATCTTAAAAGATGAATTCATTCTAGCCCAAATTTGAAAGATATGTATAGATTTCATCCTTAATTCTAAGTGATTCAAGTAGAAATGTAGAGGGAATTTTGTTTGGTTACATTATATTGGAAGAGTTTTCCTTGTAATGAGCCTTCTCTTTCTTGGTTACCTCTTTCATCATATGAAGGGTAGGGGGACTAGATGGTTGAGTTATTGCTTTCCCTTTTTCTGCTTTGGAAGCTTTTTTGGGGCCATCAGAGATAGAAGAGATTTTGAAAAAGGTTTGAAGAGTAAGAATTAATAGAGATGAAGTAATTTAGCAAATGTGAGTTAGAACACAATTTCAAGGTTTAAATAGGCCAAGGAAAGGTGGAAAAATGGTAGCAAATGGTCAAAAATACATTAATGAGGGGGTGTCATCGATTGGCAACCAAATCAGTTAATGCTTGAAAGTTATTCAAATTCACAATTGTGAACTATAAGTCGCAACTACTAATTACAAAATATCTAAGTAATGGATAAAAAATCCTCAAAAACTGAAGTGGTAAATAGTAAGAACTTTTGAATTTTAAAAAAATTCATAGTGGAGATTGAAAATAATGATCGAGAATTGATGGTTGAGAAATTGGTGACAAGTACCTATAAATTGCAATTGTGAATAAAGGAGTAGCAATCGCAAATGATAAAGAAAAAAAAGTAAACATGAAAAGATAAGATTTGACCTTCTAAGTTGTGATCCACTTGATATATTAATGCTTAATTCATGCAAATTGGCATATAGAGACACAATTGCATATAAAATTAAGACATCAAAATAAGTAAATGACATATTCATCACATATATCAAACGGTCATTCAAGAACAATGCACCACACAAAGAGTATTCCAAATTTTCACTTTAGGGAGCTTCCATCAAGCATTCCTAACTCTTTCTTGATGAAGTTCATCATTTCTTCATTGAGAGTTTTAATGAAAATATCTATAAGTTAATGGTTAGTGTCTATAAATTCTAACACTACATTACCATTTTGAGCATGATCTTTAATAAAATGATGTCTAATGTCTATATTTTTGCTTCTAGAATGTTGGATGAGATTCTTTGAAAGATTTATTACATTAGTGTTGTCACATTTGATGGGGATGTGATCAATAACTTTGCCATAATCCTTTAATTGTTATTTCATCTAAAGAATTTAGGTGCAACAATAAGCTGTAGCCACATATTCTACATCAATAGTGGATAAGGCAACTGAAACTTACTTCTTAGTAAACCAAGACACTAAATAATCTCCTATGAATTGGCAATTTTCAAAAGTGCTCTTTCCATCTAGAAGACTACTGACATAATACGCATTTGAATAACCTATAAGACTAAATGATGAATCTTTAGCATACCATAACCCTAAATGCAATGTGCCATGTAAATATTTGAAAATCCTTTTAACAACATCAAAATGTGATTCTTTAGGGCAAAATTGAAATCTAGTACACATGCATACACTAAACATAATATCGGGTTTGGGAGTAGTAAGTAGAGAATCAATCATACCTCAATATCTCTTCTCATCAATGAACTTACCCGATTCATCCTTGTCTAGTTTGATGGTGGCACTTATTGGTGTCTTTGCTACTTTACATCCTTCCATGCCAAATTCTCTTGAGTATATCCTTTATGTAGTTGGCTTGATTGATGAGAATCCCTTCCTTGATTTGCTTGATTTGTAAGACAAGGAAGAATTAGAGCTTTCCCATTATGCTCAATTCAAATTCTCTAGTCATACACTTAGTAAAATCCTTACAAAGAGATTCCTTAGTAGCACTAAAAATTATATCATCAACATATATTTGCATAATTTGTGCATCATGATTATGCCTTTTACGAATAATATTGTGTCAACCTTCCCCTTTTTAAAATCATTTTACAAAAGAAATGAACTAAGCCTTTCATACTAAGCTCTTTGACCTTATTTCAAACCATACAAGGCTCTATTCAATTTAAAAATAGGATTTGGAAAGATATAAGATTCAAAACTAGGAGGTTGTTCAACATAAACTTCCTCTTCAATGATACCATTTAAAAATATACTTTTAATATCCATTTAGAAAAGTTTGAAATTCATGTGACTTGCATATGCAAAAAGAATCCTAATTGGCTTTAATCTTACTATGGTGATAGGTTTCATCATAATAAATGCCTTCCTCTTAGTTGTATCCCTTAGCAACCAATATAGCCTTATTTATAGTGATGAACCCTTGCTCATCTAACTTATTCCTAAACATCCATTTGTAACCTACAATAAGGTGTTCTTTAGGCCTAGGAATAAGTTCCCATACATTATTTCTCTCTAATTGGTTGAGTTCCTCTTGCATGGTAATTAGCCAACTCTTATCATCAAAAGCTTCATCAATAGATTTTGGCTCAAATTAAGAAACAAATACAATATTATTATCTAAATAATTGAGTTGAGATCTAGTACTTACACCATTGGATGCAACACCGATGATTAGGTCCTTTGGGTAATGCTTGGAGAATCTCTAATCCTTGTAAAGATCTTAATTTGAGGTTTCAATTTGTTGATGTTGAGGTTCCTTTTCCGCTCTTAATGACTTGTCTTCATCTTGCTTTTTATCCATCTCTCTTGTGGTTGATTCCAACTCTAATTTCTCAAAGTCATCTATAAGATTATCAATAAGAGAACCTTTCCAAAGATTAAGTTTACTATATTTATCAAACACAATGTTCATAGACTCTTCAATAACCATATAACTCTTATTAATAACTCTATAGGATTCGCTAGAGGTGGAGTAACCTAGAAAAATACCTTTATTTATTTTTGAATCAAATTTCCCAAAATTGTCCTTGGTATTTAAGAAATAGCACTTGCATCCAAATACTATTAGGTATGACAACTTAGGCTTTTTACCATTCCAAAGCTCATAAGAAGTTTTATTATTAGTGGGTCTTTTGAAAATACGATTTGTAATGTAACATAAAGTATTGATAGCTTCAGCCTAAAAAAAATTAGGCAATAAATATTCATTGAGCATAGTTCTAGCCACCTCTATTAGTGTTCTAATTTTTCTCTTTACAACACCATTTTGTTGTGGTGTTCTAAGAGTGGAACAAGTATGAAAAATCTCATTCTCTAAGTAATAAGATTCAAAAGATTCATTTTGAAATTCTTTTCCATGGTTACTTCTTATAGAAGAGATGAAGTAACCCTTTTCATTTCAAACTCTTTTTGCAAAACTTTTAAAAGCATAAAAATTGTCATGCTTATGAGCTAGAAATGATACCTAAGTAAATCTAGAGTAATCATCCACTAGGACAAGTGCATAATATTTTCACCTAAACTAGCACTTCTAGTAGGTTTTATTAAGTCCATATGGATAAGTTGAAGAGGTCTCGATGTACTTACAACATTATTTACTTCAAAAAAGGATCGATGTTGCTTTCCCATCTAGCGTGGTCCATATGTCTTGTCTTTAGTGAACTTTAGCTTTGGAAGACCTTCCACTAGCTTTCCTTTTGATAAGCTTTATAGGAGCTCCATGCTAGCACGTTCAAGTCTTCTATACCAAAGCTAAGTTTCATTGCTAAGTGACACAAGACACTTGAAAGATTGGTTAGCGAAATTGTCTAAGTCAATTAGATAGGTATTGCCCCTCCTTTCATCATTGAAGACTACCCTTTTATCCACCAAAGTGGTAACTCGACATTATTTAGGGTCAAAGGTGACCTTATTACCCTTATCACATAATTGACCTACATTAAGGAAATTATGTTGTAACCCATCTATAAGTAAAACATCGTCAATGAGAGAACAACCATTCTTACTAATAGTGCCAATGCCAATTACCTTACACTTGGTATTGTTTCCAAATGTGACATTGCCACCCTCTTTCTCTTTTAATGGTATAAATAGCTTTTTGTTTTCTATCATGTGCTTTGAGCATCCACTATCCATATGAAAATCATTAACTTCATTGGTGGCTGCCAAACAATCATACACAACACATATAAATCATTTTTGTTTTAGTACCTAAGCATATTTGGGTTCTAGGGGGTTAGTCCTATAAGAAACCTTCTATTTGAGGTGAGCCTTCCTAATGTAATAATGAATGCTAATGTGATCAAACTTCATACGATAGTGGCATTTGAGTCTAGACTTATGAGTCTTACTCCTACACATGACCTTCATATGAGTGGGGTTTTTCTCATACCAAGATTATGTGAATGCGAGCATGAATAAGAGTGGATGAGTATAAAAGTGAATTTTCTGTGTGTTTGGGTGAGCATGCTTTTTTGTGTAAATATATGCATGATTAGCCTTCTTAGGGATAGCCTTTGAACCTTGATAAGCCTTCCTTTTACCTTTGAGTAATGGTGGCTTAGTGCTTTGAGCACTTTTTCTTTCAACTTCCTCAACACTTGATGTTTAAGGTGTTGAGGCTGTAATAAAGGTTTTGAGTATAGATGTAGATGAAAAGGATCCATTGAAGCTTGGACTATGTCTAACTAAAGGAGGACTTTGAGATACAATAAGTGTATCTAATGCTTCCTTTCTATTGTGAAACTTGAATACATAATTTATAAGTTTTATTACTTTACCCTTTAAAGAATCATTCTCTTTTCTCAAGGAGTTTAAGGAAGAAGATGATCTAGAAAGATTGTCAACTGATTTTTTGAGTTCTTCATTTAAAGTCCTCAATTCACTTACAAGATTGTTCAAGGATTCAAATTCATTCTATAATTTAGAACATTTTTCTTATAATATTTCATTTGTGACTTGTATTTATCACATGTCAAGGTGAGAGCTTCTAAACTATCATCATCTACATCATCTAACTCATCATATTCTTCATAGAAATAGGGTGAAGAACTTACCTCATTTGAAGAATCAACTTGTGCCATCAAGCACAAGTTTGCAACTTCCTCCTTTTCATCTTCTTCACTTGAGTTGTCATCCCAAGTTGCTTTAAAGCTCTTCCTTTTCTCCTTGTCCCTTTCTTCTACTTCTTCTTTAATTTGGGGTAGTCATACTTAATGTGGCCTTGCTTGCCACATTCATATCAAGTAACCTCTCTCATTCTATCTCTGAGTTTTAGAGTTGCTTTCTTGAAGTTTCTTCTCTCTTTTCTCCTCCTTATTAGCTCATTTTGTTATTCTTGAAAGCATAGCTAGCTCCTCTTCCTCTTTGTCATTAACTTCCTCACTATATACCACCTCTGGTTCCTTTTCTGTTGATAAAGATTTAAGAGCCAAGGTCTTTTTTTTTGTCTTTCTAATTTGTCTCCTTATACTCTAATCTTTTTCATTTCTTCATCTTTCTTCAAGGCTAGCTTATAAGTTAGAAGTTTGCCTCTAAGAACAATAGTTCTAATGTCCGAATTTGACTTTTAAATGCTGTAAACCCTGACACCAAACCTTTTAAGAGGCAAAGGTTTAAGATTTTTTGAGTTTACCTCATGATTGGCAGGAATTCTTCCAAATTTCTTCATGTTGGTGACAATTAAAAGGAGCCTATTCATCATATCCTTGATGCTTTCATTCTCCATCATCATAAATAGCTCCTATTCAGTCACATACATTTCAAGCCTATTGGACTTTACCAAAGTAGAGCCTTAATGGTAGTTTTATACGGTCTTCCATATCCCATGAGTTGTGAGGCAATGTTGGACCCTTCTTATTTCTTCTCTTGATAGAAAACTAAGAAGGATTATCGTAGCTCTCTTATTTCTTCCATTGGATCTCTTATATGCTTCAACCCATTCTTCTCTTGCGATTAATTCTTCACTTTCATCCACCACCTTATTAGGTGGCTTTCACTTTTTAGCTATGATGTCCCAAACATCCACCACATCGCTATCCAAGTAAATTTCCATCCTATACTTCTAATTAGTATAGTCGAATCTATCAAAATATGGCTTGAGATGACTGTGGATTCCTACTTGTGCCATGATCTTTTCTCACATAATTAAACCTTAAAATGAAACGAGGCTCTGATAACATTGGCCCTACACCAAAAAAGGGGTTGAATTAATGTGAGATTGAAAAATTTGAAGGGAAGATTAGAAGGTTAGAAAATTGGGAAAGGGAAGAGAGAAAGAACACAAGGTGTTTATAGTGATTTGGGTGTTAACAAACCCTGCATCCACTTTTCAATTCTTCACAATTGGGTATTTCACTCAACTAAAATTGGTGTTTCCAAGCTCACACTAAACTTGTATAATGTGTTTTATGGCTTACACACATGCCTTACAATTTGTGTTTTAGGCTCACGCAAAATCCCACTCAAGTGTTTTAGATAGGCTTACACTTTAACCTATTATAAGAGTTTTGAGGCTAGGCTAACTCCCAACCTAATTACAAAGGTGTTTAATGCTTACACCATACAATCAAGAACTCACAATCAAAGAATAAGTTGTGAAACAAATTAACAAGTGTTTGCTACAAAAAATGAAATTCTCTTGTTACATATTTATTTGAAGGAGTATTTATTGGTAACAACCACCAAAGAGACGTTACTCACAAACTATGCCTAAATATCTAAGAAAAATTAGGCAAATTTTACATTAAATGCCTGTCAGATTGAAGTCATGGTCTTGACTGGCATTTTGCAATCGTAATTTTCCAATTTGCACTGGGATGGTTGAAATCATGATAAAGAGCCCGTTTTATGTCTAATGGCTAGTCCACATGTCCTTGTTCCATTAGTGCTCTAAGAAATATAGCTGTTGTGTTTGACCAACCAACTAAAAGTCATAGTTGCAATTGATATTCTTATTGGGTGCGATAGTGATATTGAATCCTTCTGTTTGGTGAAAATATAACACTCTTTTAGGTTGCAGTGGCAATAAGTGCTTCAATCCCATGAATTGTGATATTTTAATAGTTGCCTTGGACATTTAGTGTGATATGGTTATAGATTAGGTTTCCTCCATTTAGTTATGAAATTTGCAGTCGTGACTCTGAATGTGAATGCTACCGTGAATCTCTCTATGAGTCAATCAAGTCTCCCTTTGCTAGATCACGATTGTGATTTTCTCTATGAATCCTTCTAGCCTAACTTCATTAATCATTGTTGTAAGGTTGCCATCGCGAATTGTAGGATCTTAACTACAAATTTGGATATCTTCCTCAAAGTTAGATATTTAATCTTCCATCTAGCTTCTAATAAAATCTTAACTTATAAACTGCAAAAACAATACTTGAATAAAAGCATTAGTACCTATCAATCTTCATTGTCAAGATCAATAGAGGTCTTTGACTTATGTTTGAGCAGCCTAGTCTAATAATAGATATAGCCATACCTATTATAATCGTATGTGAAAGTAATTAAGTATTGAAAACCTCTTTTAACATTTAAACTTAATGGTTCACATACATTGGTGTGTTATAAGCCCAACAAATCATTAGACCTTTCACTGTGACATGTGAAAAGGGTTTTCGTCATTTTGCCCAATAAACAAGATTAACATGTTTCAAATGATTCAAAATTAAATATAAAAGTTCACATTGTTCAAGCTTTGATATGGATTTCTTATCTATGTGGCCCAAATGATTATGTTAAAGATAGTCAAAATTTGAGTAATTAGATTTATATTGTAACATCTCTATCCACATTCATTGGCATTATCACATGAACATATTCATTGCATAAATGATATGAAATCCCACTTGAACATATGTATTGGATAAATGATCATTTAGTCATGCAATTTTATAGAAGCATGATAATGACACTTGCACCGTTATATTTGGGACACTTGAACATATATGTAATGTTTATATAGCAGCATGGAAAATTGTCTTATGTTATGTGCATGTTATAGCATCATAAATAATGGTGTTATAGAGCTTATTTAAGTGTATAAGGAGCATTTAAGAATTGAGAGATGGATAAAGGTGCTTAAGGAGTGAAGAAGAGGGACTAAAAGAGGAAAAGTGAACTTCCAACCAATTGAAATAAAGCACCATGATTTTATATTGTTATAATAAGTTTATATCTGACAATTAGGGTCAGAAATGAGGGGCAATTCGTGAGGTATGACAGAAAGAGAGTGAGAGAGAGAGAGAGCTAAGGAAGAAGAAGAAGAAGAGAGAGAGAAAAGTGAGCTGCCTAAGTTTTTCTAATTTTGGGATAATAGGTAAGTTAATTTATCTTCTTCTCACCTGAAATTAACCTCTCATGACATGTTAATCATGCATGGTTAGTGAGAATTATGGAGTAATTGAGGTAGAGCT
>CATIWR010117794.1:0-14994 GCA_949677035.1 Omphalea diandra | reverse complement strand
ACCCACAACAATCCACTTCCACCCTTCCCATATAAAATACACAAACCAAAACAAAAAAAAAAAAAAAAAAAAAAAAAAAAAAAAAAAAAAAAAAAAAATATATATATATATATATATATATATATATATATATATATATTTATATATATATATTTTTTGGAGATAGGGCAAAGGCAAAGAAAGAATGTAACCAAGAACTAATTTTTAAATATAAAAAACTGCGCACATACACATACATCTAAATCATCATCCTCATAGTCTTTGTATGTAATATTGGTATCATCCAAAGAATCCATATCATCGTCGTCGTCTTTGTATGTAATATCGGTATCATCCACCGAATCCAGGGAGAAAGAGTGATTGTTGCTTAATAAGTCAAACTGAAACCTATAAATACGTACATACACATCATCATCATCATCGTCATCATGATTATTATTATTATTATTATTATTATTATTATTATTATAAATACCAACCAAAACCAAATCTAGAAAGGGAAAAGCTTTATTAGAATTCTTTGATTTACTGTGAGAAAAACCATAACAACGGGAAGAAAACCAGAAATTATGAATAAAAAAAGTGATCAACTTTTTCAAATTTAGGGTTTTCAAGCAAACAAAACTCGAATTTGGGAATAAAAGAATATGTATTTATATAACAGATCAAAGAGATGAAGATCATACCACTCAGAATTTGGGAATTAAAACCCTAATTTCAAATAGAAAGCACAGCCAAAGGCAGGTAATTGATCATATGAGTCAGTGTTACTCCAATGGCTGGTGTCTTCGTACGTCGCAAGATTGCTAAATGGCACGTATTTGCATGGCCAAAAGGTAAAAGGCCCATTTGCCTCTGTACTTTTTTAAAAAGCCAAATGAGCCCAAATTCACCAGTGATTCGCCCAAATGTAGTTAATTTGGTGAAATAAAAAAAAAACAAAAAAAAGAGGGGTTAAAACTGAATAGGACAAACCAAAGTCTCATTTCTTGTGGTCATTAATAAATATAAAAGGAACAAAAAATTAATTTCTAAAAGTACTTTCTAATTTTTCTTTTAATTTATAAAAATTTAAAACTATAAATTTTACAATGTTTTAAACACACTATAAGAAATTTAGTGTCTATTATAAAATAATTTATCATAATATATATTAAATTTATCACTTTAAATATATTGCAACAAAATCGATTTGTCATTATGGTCATAAAATAATATTGTCTTAATATGTATAATATAACAATTTATATTTTATTACCATAGCATATGATTTTGGTAATGGATATATTTATCATAATAAAAAAAATTATTTTACTACAATTAACCTTAATTAGTAGAAAAAATTATATAAATTTGGCAAAAAATACATACTCATTTTTAAGATAATATATCTTATTTCACTTTGGTTCTTCAACTGGATCTTATAGTTTTCGTCACACAAATTGTTAATAATATAGTTTTTGATATTTGTAATAAAAGTATTTTTTTTTGGATTATTGATATGCTAAGCTCGATTAGTACAGGACACAATCAAATTAGATAGATGTGTTAATACATGAGGGGCGTGAGGCGTATAAAATTTTAGAGTGTAGAGTCATCTTTGGTATCATATGAAAAAATTCATATTAGATAATGAAGTCAAAACATTATATACAATTTTAACTCTTCTTATTTTTAACGTGAAATATTTATAACTCTAATTACAGTGAATATTTGATTTTATTTTTGAAAGATTTAATATTTAGATGCGAAATAATGATTTTCAAAAAGGAAAATTTGTCAATTTTTGTCCTCTGATATTCAATACTTTTCCTCTTAAAGTAATGCATGCATCATAGTAACACCTCCATGACTATTTTTAATTTCTTCATAATCTAATTTCCTTATTTCTGAAATTTGAAATCTGAATTTACTATTATAACTGTAAGCCATTTTTTTAAAATGAGAGATTACTTTGACACTCTCCATTTAGCATCATTTTTAAAATTGATTTTTTTTGCAAATCAATTAATTAATTAATTATTGGATCGATTGATTTAATTGATTTGATTGGTTCGATTTAATTAATTTAAAATAAAAAATCAAGAAAATAATTTTAAAATAAAAAAAATTTAAATATATAAATATATTATAATTTTAAAAATAAAAAATAATTTTAGAACTGATTTAAAACTAATTAAATTAATGAATGGTTTAATTTTTAGTTTAATTAATCCAATCAAATGATTGGATCTGATTTTTAAACACTGTCATTCAGTATTTAACACATTTAATTTTATTCTTACGGCATGAGAATAATATTAAAAGTGTCAAATTACTAACAAAAAATAAAAACCATTTTTTTCTTTGATGGCATATCTTTTCTATAATCTCTTTCTTTTATAAGAGTTAACTTCCAAAATCGTGCTTATACAAAATAAAAAATAAATGAAAAATATATTAAATGTCATTTTAGTATAATTTTTAATTGAAATAATCAAAGTTTGAATGGCATGTGGATTTTATAAAATCAGTTCACTTCTTATCATGTGTGTGATAATCATGTGCAATACTGATATGCTAGTGAATGTCTAACTGATGCAAAATTTTTAATTTAGGTATTTGACTGTGCATTTAAAAATCTTAAATATTTGGCCTAATATCGTCTCTAATATTTTTTGTCACATTTTACTTCTTGCTATTGGCCAATGAAGACATAAAAATGTTCAGTTTTAGCTTTTTTGCAATTTATATTTCCGGAAAAAAGGTGAGCTTGCGATATCTATATAAGTTTTTTTTAAAAAAATATTTTATATAATTTGATCAAATACTTATAATTGTTATATCTATTTCTTTCTAATTTTTGTAACTCTATATTAATTTTAAAAAAGTTAAATATGACTATGATAATAATAGTATAATTTAGAATCATATTTAATTATTCAAAACTTAATATATTAATATAAAAATGAATAAAATTGATATAAAATCTGATACATCAAATATGAAACAATAAATATTTAATTAGATTTTACTCAAAATAAAATTAAGGTTTTAATAAAATGATAAATATTTAATTAGATTGTAACTTGAACGCTACTTTTTGGGGAACAAAAACTATCAAATAAGATTCTCACTTTAAAATCATATATGCATGGAGAATGGAACTAATGGCAAATTAAGTATTTCAAAAAAAAAATCAAATTTTTAAAAATAAACTAATTAAAAAGAGAGTGTACTGAGCAAAAACCCAAGAACCCTTCATATATATAAAATCAATTTTATGGGGTTCATACGAGTTAGGGAGTAGGTCAATAAGTTATAAGATCTGAAGTACTGAAAATGACTAATCAGAAATCAAAATGCTCTATGGAGTGTTGACATAGAATTTTGTGTTTAATTTCCTCAGAGAGGACCCCAAAAAAAAAAAAATAAAGTAAAAGGAAAATCTGAGGCATGTTATAGGAAAGTTGGCAGGAATCATAGGCAACAAAATCTGGGGCACTTTGAGAAGTCCAGCTTGGAATTTGTTTGCATCATACTCTACCGAAAATTAGAGTGCTAATACAAAAGCATCCTATGCAAGAAACATTAATACTACCAAAGCCTATCTAATCAAGGTTGATTCAATGAATTATCTCTGAGTTTTGGGCTTCTTGTCTACTAATTAATTACGAGTTTGTGGGTCCCATTTTTTGATACTTTTTTATCATCTAAAACATAAAATTGGAAATTAAGTTTTGAAACAAAATGTTTACAAGACGTTTTCTTTTTCTATTTCCATTTTATTTCAAAGTAAATTACTATGTAATAATATCAATATCTATTTGCCTAAAGTAGTTTATATATAGTAAATTGTATACAAACTTACACTCATTGTAGGCATTATATTTGTCAATGCTATTGACGGGTGAGAAAGGTAAAATCAAGAATCAAATTACTTATTGATTTGATTAAATTTAATAATTTTAAAATTATTTTTATTTTAAATATTATAAATACATTTTTATTTTAGAGTTATTTTAATAATATGTTAATAATTTTTTTGAACTAGATCAATTACATTAATTAAACCAATCGAATAAAAAATCAATCAATTGATTAGTTCATTAACTGATTTGATTAAAATATTGATACTTATTAATCGTAATAATTAGCTAGTATTAATGTGTGATAGAAGAGAGGATGGGAAGGAACAAATAATAAGTATTTTAAACATAAAAACCAAAAATTTTAATTTTAATTTTTAAAATAAAAACAAATAATGATGTCAAATAAAGCATAAACTAGGCATTTTTAATGTAAACTAGGCTTTGATTCACAATCACATAGATGAAAAACTTGAAATTTATTGGACTTCCACTTCACAAATTGTTTGAAAAATATTAAACTAGTTAGGTTTGTTTCTGTTTTAAGATTTCTTACCTAAAATCATATAAAATGCATTTCATTGTGCTTCATTGCGGTTAGTCCATGACAAGCAACATGAGTACATGTGCTTTTGAACAAATAAAAAGAAAAAAAAGAGTTCAAAGAGAATTAATAGCATCATGATTTGAATGTACTATAGAGTGAAGATTGAAATGTGTAAAATATATAATTGCTTCCCATAAAAAAAAAAAAAAAAACATATGGTAAAGGACAGAAAGTCAAAATATGTAGATCCTTTGCCTGCCTGCCTCCCATTGCACCACAACAAGATCACAAAAGTAGATTTTCACAAGCATTATTACAGCATCCAAACCATAATGATGCATATCATAAAGAACAGTGAATACCATCATCTCATAAGGGAACTATTTTTGGAAAAAATCGACATAATTAAAGTCCAAGAAGTTTCTTACAAGCTCTGAGGATCCTTCTTTTGCTATTCCTTTTCTTCAAAGATCTTGTTTGGTCAACAAACCCATCATCATCAAAATCATTATCATGTGGTGGGGATGATAAAGCTACAGGCTGGTTATGGATCCTACAATACCTTTCAGAAACTGAGGAGGATCTTCTGAGGGAGAATGCTTTTCTAACAGCAGAATGAAGTGCAGAAGCCGAAGAAACTGAAGAGTTCCTCTTAAGCTTGATATTGTTGCAGCTAAACATCTCTACGTTGTTGTTTTCTTGGACTTCTTGTAGCCATGTAAGTGATGAATCTTGGTTCTTGGAAGCTTGATTCTTGGTGGGTTTATTAGTGTTCTTGAAATTCTTGATGGCTGTTGTTTTTGTTGTTTCTTGTGGTTTGAGGTGGGTTTCTGAGTCTATGCTGTTGGGTTTTTTGGGTTCAAGAAATGTTAAAGGATCTGATGAGAGGTCCATAGATCTTGATTTGGCAGAACCTCTGATTTTCATCTTGGAACACCCTTTCATACTTGGTATTTATCTTTCTTTTTCCTTGGACCAAAAAAAAAAAAATATATAGTTGTGGGGCTATGGCATAAAGATTTTTCTAATCCTAAGCGTTTAAAAATAGAGATTGGAGGGTGATATCTATGCAAGGACAAAAGAAGCCTATGAAGGTGGGTCCTTGTAATCTGGTCTCAGACTCTAAAGGATGGGACATAACAGGTTAGAATTTCATTAACAAACACATGGTGTGGATTTGATTTGAGTTTGTTTTTATAATGGAATGGTAGATGTTGAAGCAAATATATAACAAAAACAAAGTGGAAGATGTTGAAAATCAATTTGACAAATAATGGTACTTTCAAAATTTTACAAGTTTGGTGCAGTGAAGTTGTTAGCTTTTTCAAGTTTAGGGATATGTAGCTAATCATGATCATCCTAGCAACTATTTAGAGGAGAATAATCTCCTCCACCCAAAGCTATAATTGAACCCAAAAGATACTAATCCAAGGCCAAGTCAAATTTGTTCCAATCTGTAATGGCAAATATAGTGTAATTCTCAACTTCCTATTGATTCCTGAAACAGTTTCAAGTATATGCTCTATATAGCAAAACCTTGTAGTACTTAACATATAAAATTCATTCTTAAGCAATTTCTTTGATCTTATTGTTGATATCACATGAAAATTCTGAGCCAATTAGAAGGTGTCATAGATAAGAAAATAGCTAAAAAAGGGGAGAATACAGCATCAATGAATGTGTCAAGATTTTCCTTGGTGGGCCATAGTTTAGATGTTTAAGTCAATTATCTCTGTAAATAATTTAAGGAAATTGAGGCCCCCTAAAAGAACAGAACAATGTTATGATATTCAAAAATATTCCCTACCATTAGAAATAGACATGTACATTAAAAGGTGAAGAGAAGATCTCTTGTTTTTTATATTGTTTTTACAGAAAATATCAATTATTTGAAATCAAATCAAGTTGATTGATAAAAATTAAAGTATTGATTAGTTCAGTTATATTCATATTAATTTAAAATTATTTTTAAATAATATAAATATTTTTTTAAAAATCTATTTTCATAATTTCTATTTTAAATCATTAAGTTGAATCAATTAAATCCATTCAACCCATGACCAACCAATTTACTCGATTGACAAGTTCATTGAAAGGTATGATTTAATAACACTGGAGACTATTAGCTCAAACTCACTCCCACCCACACCCACCCCCCCCAACCAAAAAAAAAAAAAAAAAAAACCTTGCACAATTTCTTACCATATATGCCAACTGGTGGCTCTATATTTGTCTCAAGATTATTGGTAGGTTCTTGAGTCTGATCCAAAACTAACTGGCCTTATTAAAATACCTTGGCTCATGATAGTGATATAATATTGTGCATTGGCCTTGGCATATGTAGGGAAATTTCTGTGGCAATTGGTGCCCAAGATGAATCCATTGTTCTTTCTTTCAACAAGCTTGCATCATGACAAACTTATTAATGTGTACATAGAAGGAGGACCACCTCCACAGACTGATGTCCTTAAATTCCTTTGTCCTCGTTTATGCAAAGGATTTTCTCATCATTATATATATATATATATATATATATATTGTTAAGATCAGAAATATTTTCACAATAATAAATATGTTTCATTGGAATAATTCTTTTCTGAATATGGTCTGTTTTTACTGTCGATTCTTGCATGTGAAAATTTAATTTTTCAAATATTTATCTTATCGTTTAGTCTTTATTTAAAACAAAAAGCGATAACTGAATTCTCTAGCAAAAGAAAAAGAAAATAATCTATTGCAACTATTATACTTGAAAAGGCATTTATCAAAAGTCTCAAATTTGTTAAATAGATATTAGTATATATTTTATAGTCCTATTAATAAAAAAATTTGCAGCTTTTATTTTTTTTACAGGATAACTCAAATTTTCATAAAATAATAAATATAATTTGAAATTAGTTAAATTTATATCAATATCACTTGTATTTCAAATTGACTTCACATGATGACATAAAATACCATGTGGTGTCTATAGAATTAATTAGTCGGCATCATTTTGTGTTTTGTGCGGTTTGAGGTTGTTTTGAATTTTTTGAAATGTTTTAAAATGAAATTATTAGTGGTATTATTATTTATTATATTTATTGAATGATATTAAAGTAAAAATTTTAATGTTAATAATACATTTAGTATAATAAATTTTGATGTATTATTTAGAATATCATATTTAATATTCATTTGTTATTTGAGTATGAGGTTATAGTTATCTGTAGAATTGAAGAAACAATATATTATGATGAAAATTTAAACTTTTATAACACTATTATGAAGTTTGTTTTATATATAATTTCTTCTTAAAAATTGACTTTAAAAAAATATTTAAAAGGTAACTAAATTATTTTTAAATATCCACAAATATATAAAATTTGAAATTGTGTAATTTTATCTAATAATTATAGCTTCTTGGAATAACAAAGCTAAACATGTTCTAAATAATCTGAGTAAAAAAAAAAAAAAAAGAAAATAAGTACTCAAATTCATGTTAGAGTCTAAAACCATAACGTCATCATTTTGTTTAAATTCATCATAAACATTAAAAATTAAAAATTATTAATATTTGAATCTATAAACTCTTATATGATACAAATTTTTAATTCTCGAATTATCAATTAGATTATTTATAAATATTTTGCTTTTTTTTTATAACTAGTGTATAACAACTCAACTTTTGACTTGACATTTTATCTCTCCTATCTAATTAAAAGAAAAATAATTTTTTCATAATACACATTAATAAATACACTTAGTAATAATCTTGTAGTTACTCTAAAATAATTTTTTTCAAAAAGTTAATAATCGTCCTTCTCTACTACCCATTAAGCCAGGCCCATTAGAATTATCCATACAGAACAATACTCTGGTGGCCCAGATTTCAGTCCTAATAGGGTTTTATGACTTCAGCCCTTTCACGTTTATACAAAATGGGCTGTTTACAAATAGAAGAAAATAGACTGAACTCTAACCCTTTTTCGGTCTTAATGGAAAGACCGTGTACTTTCCTCATTTTATAACCGACTACCTGAAACGAAAAATATGAAAACAGAAAATAAAAAAATAGACACAAAAAATAATATGTTTAAAATATAAAACCAAAATATAAAAAAATATAGAAATATATTTATAAATATTTGTATATATATCTTTATAATAAATATTGAAATAATTAATTATGAGATTATATAAAAAATAATATTAAAGATAATTATCTAAATAAATAAATAATTAAATATTTAAATATTCAAAAAAATAAATATTAATTATTTATAAATTTTATAACTGAAATTAATTAAGAAAAATGTGTTTCTAAAATGAACGTATTTTTTAATTTTTCTAAATTGTGAAAAACGTACCAAAACGTTTCGATCAAATTTCAAGTTTCCGAAATACAATAACGCCTCTGGAAAGTTTCTTACGGCAAGTCCAACTGGCCAAATCCAATGGTATCAGATGCTTAGAGATATCTTTTTTTTTTTCAGCATATCAATAGCCTTAAACTGAGAGCTTTGGCACCCAGTATTAGCTTCAGGATAGCACCAAAAGGCAGCACCCTGTTTTCAATTTTGTTTCAAACGTTTTCCTTTATTACTCCCTTATTTCCTTACCCATCATCAGCCCATCACTCATTCGTCACTGCCCACGAGGTTTTTGTTTGTCCTAATAAAAAGCCTTAAACCCTGCAAACAAATTCAACAGAGAAAAATTTAGTAATTGAACAATGTCTTGTGTTACTACTCCTACTCCTACCTTAAGTCTTTCCCCTTCCCTTAAACTCAGCACTAATAACTACACTATCTCTTTTCCATCATTAAACAGCCTGTCTTCTTCCTTTTCCATCTCTTCTTCTTCTTCTTCATCGCTGTTCTTTGTGAGACCCTTGAGTTCCAGTAAGAACAAAAATCATTCGAATTCCCGCCTTGTAATTAAGGGTTCAACCTCGTTTTCTTCTTCATCCTCCTTTTTCAATTGTGTTGCCCAGAAATCAGAACGGTCTGTTTCAGTTGATGCCCGTGGGAACAGTGCTTCTGGTAAGAAATAAGTTTTTATGCTTGACATTTTTTTTTTCATTTAAGCAACAAGTTTTGATTTTTCGGTTTAAATTGTAATTCTTTTGGCGTTTTCTATTGGGTTTTTGAGCTTTTTGGTTGCAAGAGTGAGATTGGGGAGAAATTGGCAGTGAATAAGCCTTAAAAGATGATACCCTTTTCATTTTTTTTTTAATTCTCTGATGTGATTTGGTTACTGTTAAAACTTGAGAGGCTGATTATTATCTCCTCAAGGTAATATGCGAAGGCAAACTTGTGAAATTCTTGGTTTTTCCCACAAATAATTGACTGCATTGATGTCTACCCTTTAACAACGTGTATATATTTTTTTTCTTGTTATTGCTTGCAATGGACAATAAAAAGGGTGTCTGCAATTTTGAGAGGCTTTTTGCTTTGTTAAGTCTGGTTAGGGTTGTTTAATTTGTATAGATTGAATATATGAAATGGTGGATTGAAGTTTTTGTGATGATTCAGTGTTTGTCATCTTGTTCAATGATTGAATACTCTCTTGTTTGTATACTAATAATGTGGCAGAAGAGAGAGTGGTTGTGTTGGTTATTGGTGGAGGGGGAAGAGAACATGCACTTTGCTATGCCTTGCAACGATCGCCTTCTTGTGATGCTGTCTTCTGTGCACCTGGCAACGCAGGGATTTCCAACTCTGGAAATGCTACTTGTATTCCAGACCTTGACATCTCTGATAGCTCAGCTGTTATCTCTTTCTGCCGCAAATGGGGTGTAGGACTGGTTGTTGTTGGGCCAGAGGCACCTCTGGTTGCTGGCCTTGCAAATGATCTAGTAAAGGCTGGAATTCCTACTTTTGGGCCATCTGCAGAAGCTGCAGCTTTGGAAGGTTCAAAGAACTTTATGAAGAGTTTGTGTGACAAATATGGAATTCCTACTGCAAAGGTTTGTTTGTTTTTTCGTTTCTAGTATTGATTAGAAGATGGTGCCAACCAACAAAGTTCATTGCTTTGTGCTGAAACAAACCAGATGGAAAATAAGATTTAGATATTACTGCGTGTTTACCCTGTTCATTGGTCAAACGAAAATTTTCAAGCTCTTTATGCTAGAAACCCTCTTTTCTGATGCTTTTTTTTCCCCCTTTTTCAGTACCAAACATTTTCTGATCCATCTGCTGCAAAGCAATATATTCAAGACCAAGGAGCTCCTATAGTTATCAAAGCAGATGGATTAGCTGCTGGAAAAGGTGTTATTGTAGCTATGACACTGGAGGAGGCATATGACGCTGTGGACTCAATGCTTGTGAGAGGTGTGTTTGGCTCTGCAGGTTGCCGTGTCATTGTTGAGGAATACCTGGAAGGAGAAGAAGCATCTTTCTTTGCACTCGTGGATGGAGAGACTGCTATACCTTTAGAATCTGCTCAGGACCATAAGCGTGTTGGGGATGGTGATACAGGGCCCAATACTGGTGGGATGGGGGCGTATTCTCCAGCTCCAGTGTTAACAAAAGAACTTCAGTCAGTAGTTATGGAAACTATAATTCTCCAAACAGTGAAAGGAATGGCAGCAGAAGGCTGCAAGTTTGTTGGAGTTTTATATGCTGGATTGATGATTGAGAAGAAGTCCGGCTTGCCCAAACTGATTGAGTACAATGTGCGCTTTGGAGATCCAGAATGCCAGGTTAGTTACTAACTCCCTAATATGCATTTCATGTATGATCTATGTGAACCAACATGTTACCTTCAATGAATACTATAGGTGCAAGATTTATCGAGTAATTGAATTTGAGAAATGCAATACAGCTTTCATGAGTATATCATGAAATTTAATATCAACAGAGGCAGTTCCTTATTGGTATTTGGTGCTATTGTTTGTTTGTTACTGAAGAAGTCTCTGATCATCTAATATAAATTTGTCAGTGATAGAATCTGTTTGAAATAACAACTCTGCTTCTTCATTGTGTAAGCGAGGAAATAATGAAGAGGAAAATCATGAGGCTTGTCCTCATCTTCCTAATTCTTTTTGGTTTATTTTCTCCAAAATTATTTTCTTTTTTTTATCGGTTGACATTTTCATGATTTTCTTCAACTCAAATTTGTTGCATGGTCTGCAGTGTCATTTTTCTATCCACTTCTGTGCTTCTGACATCTTATGCATATGAATTTGTCTTTGCTAGATGCTTAATTAACCGCATGTTACTTAGGAAAAGTTCTGGGCTAGAATTTGCTGTTATTTAGGTAGTGATAATGATATGTTTAAACTTATGATTAACTAGAAGTAAAATGTCGAACTTGGTTTTCATGTGGCTTCTGTATTGACTCTCCAAATGATGACCGCATATATATGAGACTAGTTGCAGTTGGTATTATATATTGGGCGTGGCAAGGTGGAGAGCTAGCTTATCATTTCTTACATGCTTGTACATTTAGAACATCTGTATGTTATAATAAACTGGTTGTATATTATAGTTGTGGTTATTATTTCTTAAATGTTAAAGAATCATATTTCAGTAGTCATGACATAAAATTTACACTGGTTCTTTTGGTTTATCTTGATGTACAGGTGCTAATGGTTCGGTTGGAATCTGATCTGGCACAAGTTCTGCTTGCAGCTTGTAGAGGAGAACTGACTGGAGTATCTCTCAACTGGTCACCAGGATCTGCAATGGTGGTGGTAATGGCGAGTGAAGGTTACCCCGAGTCATACGAGAAGGGGACAGTGATTGGAAATCTTGAAGAAGCTGAAAATGTTGCTCCAACGGTCAAGATATTTCATGCTGGCACAGCTCAGGATGTAGATGGCAATTTCATTGCTACTGGGGGCCGTGTCCTTGGGGTTACTGCCAAGGGAAGAGATCTTCAACAGGCAAGGGATAGAGCCTATCAGGCAGTTGAGGAAATCAACTGGCCAGGAGGGTTCTACCGGCAGGACATTGGGTGGAGAGCATTACCCCAGAAGCAATTTGCTATGTGAAAATAAATTATTGATGACACGACGGATGTTTACCATTTGAGAATGCAAATTTTTGTATACTAGAGGATATTTGAATAAGACATGAAGAGAGAAGTGCACCCATCAAACAGACAAGTTTTTTGGGATGATTAATGAATTTGAAAGAGAAATACGATTAGATCTCATTTGGACTGAGACTTTAAAATATATGAATTTATTAAACTTTACAGAATTGTGAGAATTATGTTTTTAATGAGTTTTCTTGCGTTATAGATTTTAAAATTATAACTTGGTTATACATATAAAATGTATGAAATTTAAGAACAATTAACGAAAGATCCCTTAAAAAGTAAGTGAATAATTAGAATTCATCATTTTGATAGACTTAACAGATAATAGAACTTAAAAAATGTATGAATTTTATTTTTTCATATCTTAATGATAAATTTTGTTTAAATTTATGAATTTTGTAAACTTTCTTATCGAAAATTTTCAAATTAAACATTGCCCTTGAGGGATTTTATCAAAGAAATTTTTTATTTTTTATTCAACTGATGAACTAGATGATGTTGTGATTTAAGAATAACAACAGAGAACCAGCAATTCTTTAAACCATTTGTGTCAAACCGCAATGAGAATTTGGACAATGTGAATAAAAGTCCAAGAAAGCAGAAAGATAATGTTGTGGAGACGAGGAGTAACAGCAGGCAATGAAGAATGGGAATGGCCATAACAAGGTTACGGATGAATGGGTTCATTTGACTAAAGGACCAAAAAATCACGTTCAGGATTACCAGGAGGAGGCAGTACTTGGAAAAATTAAGGTTTTGCAAGAAGTTGAAGCTGTACAAGTTGAGGAATATCTTGACGACAGGGTTGATGAAAATCTTGATGTTAAGCCATGGAAACAGAAGAGAAGAAGAAGAAGAACCGGGCAAAGAAAGAAAATAATTCAGTAAAGAAGAACAGAAGATTTATACATGTCACAGACATGGTTGTGATGGCCATGAGCATGGTTGTGTCATTGTCAGGAAACAAGGTTTCAAAGGGTTTTCAGGATTTGTAGTCAGATTATTATAATGTTCAATAAACATTACAAACAGGGCATCGGTTAATTGCTCACACCAGGGTTTTAAATTGCGGTAGTAGTCCATGGTCTTGTAAATTTTTCATAACTAAAACCAATATATCTTAAAGAGTATATAATAGTAATAATAAAATCATCTAAATTAAAAACTAATTAAGTATAAATATTTAAATTATAAAAAAAATCAAAGACTATAGAAATTTATTAAAATTGATTAAGATGAGGAAAAACATAACAAAAGGACACGAACTACCCAAGCTAACAATCTTACCTGATGCACCCGGAACCTAAATGCCCCAATGTTATGTGAAAAAACCCCACAACAGGAAACTAACAATACAAAACATACTATTAATAGTTCATCCAAAGAAATATAATAATAACTTAAATATAAAAATTTTAATTACATGATATAATTGACTTTTATCACCAAAAAGAGTGTCATGGAGGATCTTGATAACTTTGACTACCATATTATAAAATATTTATTGATAGACCTAATTATTGAATTTAAATCATGAATTAATAAATTATTTTAGTTACTCTATTAGTATGATTTTAATATTTGAAATTGATTGATATTAATTTTTTATTATTTATAATTATTATATTATATTATATAATTAACTTGTAAATTGATAGAATTAAAAATTAAAGTATAAAAATTGATAAAATTAAAAATTAAAGTCTAATTAAAAACTTAAAATTATATAGATAAAATAAAATCAATAAATACTCACATTTCGTAAAAAATAAAAATTCATATACTAATTCACACGTGAAAAACTCTTCAATCTTAAAAAAATATATATTTCTTTTTTATTTTTCTTAAATAAATGATATTAAAATATGTAACTATATTATGAAATATTTATTGATAGACCTAATATTGAATTTAAATCATAAATTAGTAAATTATTTTAGTTACTCTATTAGTATGATTTTAATATTTGAAATTAACTAATATTATTTTTTGATTTTCCTAATTATTGTATCATATTATATAAATAAATGATAAATGAATAAAATTAAAAATAAAACTATAATAAAGGAGGAAAATATATTAGTATCATATTATATAAATAAACTATAAGAATTCTTAGTTGTATTATGTATGCTTTGTTGTATTTGCTCCCTTTCTTGTAATGCTCAAATTACAGAACAGCACCCAACTCATCCCCACCGCACCGACCAAACGGCAAAAGAGAAAAACAAAACCAACTCATCCTCAAACCACACCGGCCAACAACAGAAAAGGAAAAGAAGAAAAGAAAATAAACAGTTTTGATGAAAGAAACATCAAAGAAGAAACACAACAGAAAAGAAACATCAAGGAAGAAACGAAAAAGCACCTCAAATTGACAGGCACAATTCTGTGAAGCAGTTTCGATCATCTTCCACAGCTTGGCATGCATTCCATGCTTCTGATCCAATTCTTTCTCATCGAAGATGCCCAAAATTTGTTCATGCGGAAGAAACCCAAGTGTGCTTTGTTTTGAAGAAAACTCAGGTGTGCTCTGTTTTGAAGAAAACTCAGGTTTGCTTGTTTAACTTT